>ML855470.1:10114-23072 GCA_009831015.1 Picea engelmannii | reverse complement strand
GGTGGTAATCATAACAAGCGGCGAGACCTGCAGGGAAGTTGGTCTAGCTCCACGATGACTCAAGACTTGAGATATAAAAACAAATCCTAAGGCCAACTAGTAATCAAAGAGCACACCAAAATAAACAAAAGGCCAATATGAACACAAACAGGATAAAGTGGTTGAAAAGGGCCTCCCTCCCTAAAGTAGGTATGCCTCACCCAAGAGGGGCCGAAGACTCCCTACAAAATATCAGAGGTATCAGAATCAGTTATAAGGGCCCTCATGGGCTTAAAAACTAGTTGGTTGGATCCCCTTAGAGAGGCAATCCTCCATAAAGGTTGTGTGTTTCCCGACCCTTATCTGACCCAGGGTACCCGTAGAATAACCCCTACAAGTAACCTATGTGGTACCTATGTCAAGCAACTAAGCAACCATGATATAACTGATGTGCAAGCGAATAGTCGTAAGTCATGTCTACTGTATGGGCAGGGTAACAAAGCCCGAAACCTCGAAAGAAATTCCTCTCATAGAAGTAAAGGTACTAGCAAGATCTCAATATATGAATCGATCCCCAGAAATATATCTGATGCTAAGAAGGTATTAGGGGGATATCCCCTCAACCAACCTCACACGACCTCATGCTTAACTCAGGTGTAAGTGGAGCCTCCTGACATCACCAATTACACAATGGATTTCACCACTCCCTTAGTCGGACACATATGTTGATTTAATAGCCTTGGAGAAGTTTACTCACAAAATCTTATTCCAAGGCTCTAAATCCTAAGCTAGTTTGTGCACCCTAGAAAATAAAATTGTTTCTAATCAATTTTTTATTATCAGTGTTTCTTTTAGTGGCCTTTCTTACTCAAAAAGGTGTGGTAGTGAAATTGATGATTTTATGACTCAGCAAGTAAAATAAATGAATATGAATAAAATGCAAAGTCCTAACTTCAATTCCCAATAAATGATAATCTTTTCAAAATGCAATTTTCAATTCAATCTTGCAATTCAAAATAAAATGCAATATTTCCATACATGTACTAAGATCAACGATAAGAACCCATAATATCAAATGCCAACAATGAAAAATGCTTAATATTTTTGTATTTTCAATATAAAAGAATGAAAATGCAAGGACTGAACAACAGCTTGATATAAATCTTCCACTGAATGCAATCAGAGACAAACCAAGTAGGATATCAAGAAGCAAACACCCAGCCCAAGATGCAAGGACAATCAATGAAAAGGATGATGAGAAAGGCACCACCTGAAAATTCAACCAAAGAAAGGTTTCCTATCACTCTACAGGCACTCAACAGTCATAACGAAGACCCAAGAAGACTCAGCAACCATCAAAACTTACCCAGCAAGAATCAAACTCAGCAACCAAGCACACAAGAATGATGTACGCAATTGTTCATGGGAAAAGCGTGTATATACGCCTCTTACAGAAGGACAAAACACGTATGTATGCCACTGTCAAGTAAAAACCCGTGTATATGTATTAAAACACTGCCAGGTCAAGGATAAGGCTAAGAAACTCAGACTCAAAATGAACAGAGGCTACCAAGCAATCAAATGACAAGAAACTCAATATAAACAAGAACAATCAAAAGAGGAAAACACTCCAAACCCCGAAAATAAGATTTTATCCCCATTGTGGTTGCCAATTTTGTTACGAGGAAAATATCTCTATGGCATGGGGTAAACCACAAGAGACGGAAATGACTACAGAAATAAACTCTAATCTCAATTATGTTATATAAACAAATATGCTAACAAGACAAGATAAAGAGCCTACCTCGTCCAGACGTTCGATGAATTCCACCGTTGAGCACTTGACTCAAAGCAATACACCTGCAACTTGTCCTCAACAACCAAGAAACACAAGTATATGGTGATAATATATAAAGTTAGAACATTCAATAGCATAATCCATCAATATTCATAACAAATATGCCCATGGAATAACAATTCAAATATTTGCAAGACATTAATTGGACGAGAAAAGAGTATTTCTATTAAAATGTAATCAGTAGAAGTGTATGAATTGCAAACTTTCATGTTGTCACGGTTCGGAACCAAGAAACTAAGTCCCTTCCAGCTGGGCCTCCACCACTTCAATCCTCCACCAAAGGCAAGATCATATAAGAGAGACAATGAGGTTCTCAATCAAGTAGGGAAGACCTTGGGGGATGAACAATGTGTTCAAACTTAAAAGGATAAAGGGATGCAGACTCAATCTGAAGTGAATGATTTATCCAGAGTAACTTTGCTCTCGAAGTTGAATTCTTCTCCTCTTTTCCACATCTTGGATAGGGCCCATTTATAGCCTTCAAATGGAACTGAAAGGCTGAGTCAGAACATTTTCAGTATATGGAAGGTCAAGGTCATGGATCTCGTGATGTGACATGGAAACCCGACACCATTTTTTAATTTTGGGCACAAATCCTAATGTACACAGGTTGTAGTGGTGCAACCTACATATACTCATGTCGTATAACTGTTAGGGCACGTATATGTGGAAAAATACTATTTTTAGCTCTGGGAACTGCAAATAGGGACTTCAAGACTACATAGGGAAACGAAAAAAGGCCTTCTGAGAAAATTTGCATAGGGTGAGGCAAATCTTGCTATAACACTATCATGCACTCGAGTACATCCTCATTTCAGCTTATTTATTTATTTTGTTATTGTTGTAGATGGTTTTCCTTGAATCCTTCTATATCTCTGCAGCCCTATGCATTGTCAGTTTTCTCATTTGTACACCACTGATAATAGAGGCATATTCCTTACCTCTTCCTTCTAGCCAAGATTACAGTTACCATTAACAGTTGTTTCAACATGTATAGCCTTCCCTGCATGCATGTTTTTATAAAGTAATCTAATATTCTTAGCATAAAAGTAAAAACAAAGCCTCTGCATTCCATTGTCTAGCATTCAACAACCATCAAATCATGGTTCTAACCTTTCAATAGGGTCCTTATATAGTCCCTCCTCATCAGAATATTGGTGAGTCCCGGGAATAGCAGCAATGATTTACTGTACCCTTGGTATCCTACTTTACTTTTCAACCCAAGGTTCGTACAAAATTAAGACGTTTTGTGTAGTGTATGTGTAGTATGCAATTGTCGGTAGCAAAGGTGCAGGAAATCAAGTGATAGAAATCATCTCTAAACTAATTGCTTGAAGGAAACATGATAATCTAAAAGTACAACCAATCCAATGTATTGAATCAACTTATTCTACTACATTAAAGAGTATTGAATCAAGAAAGTTAAACTGAAGAAAAAAGATGAATCCAATCTCAAATTATGACAGAGAACTGTGATAGAAGTAAACCTCTAAATTATGATAGGAAAATTGTAATGGAAATAAAGTTACGCTAATGCATGAATAAAGAAATCTAACCCCTTGATCATTATCAATCTAAATGTACTTTTATTGTCTATTGATTCTTTCAGGAAAACAAGATTAAGTTAAGTCAAAATATGAAGCTAAAATAGTCCTACATGAGATTTCTACAGGAACTATGCATTTCTACAAGATCTACATAGTTTCTATAGGATACTCCTACATGAAGAAAAATTAAGTCTAAAAGGGTAGTGAAAGTCTTTAAAATCATTGACAAAGATAGATTATAAATTAATGAAGTGAATCTATGGTTCTTAGCCTTGGAAGGCACCTAGGAGTGCTCCAAAAGGTTATTGAACATTTCTACAAGATGTTGCTACAATTGGCCAGTTAGTCAAAATCTTAACAAAAATGGAAATTGATCATGCAAAGCTAAATCTAACTTCAATAGAGAATGAAACACTATCTAATCACTAGCTAATATGCGTGAAAACTACAGAAGTAGTAAAAAGGGTCCTCGACCCTACCCAAGAAGCACAAGGAACCTGAAAGAAACTTTAATGGACTAAAGGAAAAACCATTTTATTTCATAAATATCAATAGTATATCAGGAACATCAAAATTCCTAGTCTTCAACAAAAAAATTTGCAGAACATCTCCATACAATGCTTCTCCAAAAATTCTCCCATTTTCCCTCTTAGACTAGAGGCCTATATATAACTAGGGAGTTCGACCTCCCTTCCTAAATCAAAGAGAGTGATGAGTAAATGAGGGATCGCATCCCTTTACATCTATATGTTTGAACTGTTGTTTATCAATAGTGGTAATAAATGCATAAGGAGCACTCTTGGAGGTAGGTATAGACAATTTCCCTTGATATTTGGTTGGCAACTCACTCCAGGAAACAAAATCCCCTTGTTTCTTGGAGGTTGGAACCCTTGACTCTTGCAGTTTGACCTGGTTGGTGGAACACATGTCTTTTTCCAAAAACATTAGTGAGGAAAGGTATATTATACAAAAAAAACACCTCAATCATACATTCATTAAGAAACACACAAAATACCCATGACTAACTATTAAATATGGTTAAAAGCAAACATTAAGTCATTTTTTGGTGGAAAAATATGTCGAATATGAGCCTTTAAAATGGACAATAATGAGGCTCATCATCACCCCCCAGTTGAACTCTTGTACACCCTTTGTGCAACCAAAAATTGTCTTTATGATCTCACTACTTCTGGTGTTATTGTGTACCTTGTTGTTGTTGACTATTCTTTTGTTGCCTATCATCCTGTTGATGTTCAATGTGTTGTTGTTGCTCATTACCATGTTATCTATCAACACTCTCATGTTGTTCCTAATATTGTTTGTTGAATTCCTCTCTCATATCACAAGCTATATACTTGGTGATATCTTGTTGATCATGGTATCCCTTATCCTTCATAGTGATGGCCCATTATGCTTCTTCCTTTTTTGGTTTGATTTCAACCATAGGAGCTATAGGGAGAAGGAGTGGAGGACTCATCCTTAACCCAATCCAATTAGTTTTCATTATCCTTAGAGTTTATTTATACCATGGTGTTCTAAGGAGGGAAAGATACAAGGTGTTAGGAGAATGAGGCTCCATGATCCTCAAGCCATGAGGCAAGGAGTGTCGCCTTCTGTGGCAAGCCTCGGTTGCTACTTCTCCCAATAATCTTAGTGTGTAATCAGTATGGGCTATTACTTCCCTTTGTTTGGTTTTCCACCATGGAGTTATATATTTATTCAAAGAGAGGTTATGATGATTGTTTATGACATCTTTAGGCCTGACAACCTCTGCTCTAATCCAAAGGGGTGTTTTTTGTTCTTCTTCCTTGTACCTTATGAATTCTTATGCCCTCATTTCCTCATGCCTTAGCCAATAGGAAAATGCCATAAATTGCACATCCCCCACATATTGATTGGGATTCCAGTTGTAGGGGTGTGGTAAGACAAGGTTATGCTGGTAGAAATCACAAAGCTTAGCTTTTTCATCCATATTACAACCTTCGTATGCATCTAGGAAATATTTGGGTGTATCAAGGTTGAATTTCACAAACTTAGCTAAGTGTGTAATCTAATTTTTGTGTCACTATTGTTTTAGGAACAATGTGTATGTTCTGGATGGTGGCCTACATTTCAACATTTCTTCAGATACTTTGGCTATTGTTTTGATTGTTGCTTGCACAATATCCACTTGCTCACTCTTCTCTTGTATATGTATTCTTACCTTCAATTATTGTTGAAGTTTTTGGTTCTCTACTTTCAACTTTTGACTATATTCTACTTTTTCCATAGTCATAATTTGGAACTTTTCTTGCATAATTTGGATTTTTTGCTCCAACTCTTGAGTATCATCTTCTTTCAGTTTTCCTTTATTATCTTTTTCCGTCCTTTTCCACTTGGTGGAATCAACCTTGGATTTTTCTAGTTCCAAGAAGGTTGCATAAAGAAGTTTTTCCACATGAGTTTTTTTTTATAGTTCCCTTCCATTGGTCTTTCCACTTTCATCACAGTCTCCTCTTGAGGCTCATTCCCCTTTGCTTCTTTTTTTTTTCGGACTAGGAGAGTCCTTTACTTCCTCTATTTGGGGTAATATAGTGATTGGGGTTGATGGTATTGGGATCCTCTTTTTCTAACTTTTCTTAATTTTGTTGGACCTCCTCCTTCTAGGTTGCATCCACTCTATAGTGGTGATTTTCAGAGGGATGAATTTAGTGGTTCCTAAAGTAGTTAAGACATCATCCACCTATTTATCTTCTTCATCTATCTTTATTTTTCCCCCACTTTTGTTGTTTTTCTTTCTTGGTCTTGGTGAGTCTCTTGGGTTCCTCTCCCTGGTTTCTTTCTTCCTCACACATGGCTAACTACACTTCTTCAAAATATTGTATGTCCATGCTTATGAAATCTTCCCACAAAATTCTATGTTTCAAGATCTTAAGAGTGTCTGAGACTATCATCTTGATGAGGCCATGATGTGCTAATAATTAGTGTTTCCCTCTTTATACTTTTAGGCTCATCTCCTTTAGTGCATGAAGAAAAAAATAGGGGATACTTAGATTCAGGTGTGGTTCTTGATTTGGAAGATGTCTGGGTTGATGCAACAGTCTGAAATGGTAGGCATAAACCACACTCATCCTACCCTCACAAGTAATGTATTTGATGATGTGGTATGCTACCTCATGTAGTGGGTGAGGGAGGATTTCCCTTTTTATATTGTTTTTATCCTCATCAAGTTTCTCATTATGGAGAAATAATTCCTTCTTGGCATTAATGGCTTCATGCCTTTCTTCTTTGTCCCAAGGAATTCCCAAAGGTAAACTAGAAATTTTGTTGATGGAGGATTCATTGATCCTGATGGTTACCCTATGATTGTAGTCACATATTCCTGATCTCGTATGCTTTAAAATTCTGAGAAAACTCCATGGACACATCATCATCAAACCCCCTTAGTCTCTCAAACTAACCCAACCACTCACATTTTTGAAATAATTCTACTAGATTATGGTTGTTATAAACCCTAGAAGGTTATGTTAGTTCCCTTCTCTTAAATCCTAATCCCATAATTGTTTATTAGGATGATGAGTGGAGAGGAAGGTTGGATGAAGGCTTCATATATAATATTTAGGTTGACTTGCTCCTTAGAGAGGGTGATGAGTTGGGTTGGTTTTTAGGTAAATTGGTGGTCAGAAAATTCAGCAAAAGGTTTTTCTTGAAGAAAAAGGGCAATATGAGGGTTTTTATCTGACAGATTCCAAGTCGGTATGATTTTTTGCAGTCATTCCTATAGAAACAGATCTTGTATAAATAGAGTTCTATAGGAATTTTGTAAATCAAAATTTATACAAGGTGTGGTTTCGAGGACTCATGAAAAATTCTAATGTCGAGAGGGTTCAACCATAGGTTCGTAACATTAGCATTTTGAGGGATCTAAACACATGAAAAGTTGGCTCACGTCTTAGTACAGAGTCTGCAAAACTGTAACTGTGAAGAAGAAAAAATGAGTTTCTGCAGCATACAACTTACTTGTTGTTTAATGACCATAAAACTTTTTCAAAAATAAAAAAAAAAGGCCCACCAAATCTAGCGGAGGTCCCGCCAAATCTGGTGGCCAAACTTCTTATTCTGACAAATATAAACAACAACTCCAAATTTGGTGGCAGTTCTAAACCACATATATATTGTTATAACTATAATCCCAAAAAGGGAGGCCCATGGGCTCGACCCCGGGACCTCCCCCTATCCAAACACCTTACGTAGTATCTGCCAATCATTGAGCCAAAGGACTCTGTTGGTTAGTCCATCCAACATTTAATTTAAATGTTGATTTTTCCCACAGACGGGAGGAGGGTGCTCGATGGTACAACTGCACATGATTTTTGAGATAAAGTATAGTGAATTAATTGCAAGTTACAGGCACAAAAATCGAGATCAGATTTCTCATGGGCCTGGGAGTGCTAGAGTCGTATTGATGCATGGAGACATTCATTTTTTGGTAATTCGACGCCACGAATTCAATGGTGTTTTATTTTTTCTGATTTGAACAAAGCTTCTGGAGCTTAATTCCAGAATGAGGTATACTTATGTATTTTTCCAAATTCTTTTGTTGAGTTAATAAAGAGGCCTACCCATTTGAGAGCAAGACCCGGAGATGTATTCCACCAGGGATGAACTTCGTTATCAAGTTTTTGTGTTCAGATTTGATGCTTATGTATCTCCATTATTGAGCTTTTCTTATTTATGGTGCACTTTAATTTATACTCATTTAATACAATTCTTTATAAGTCACTTCGATGAAAATATCATGGATCATGCACAGATGAGTATTGTGCTAAGTTATGAAATTTTCTTGAATTTTATGCAATAGTAAAAATTTTACGCATGAAATCTATTATTAATATGCTTGTTGTCCAAGATTATTGAAGACAGGTGACGAAGGCCAAGAGTCTGAAAAGGACTTGACTAAGAAATAGGGTCAAGACTTCTGAAGCAGCTGAATGAGAAAAGCATGACAAGTGTTACTGAGAAAGAACATTGAGGACTGTGTTCCTTTTAAGGGGGAGGGGATTGCAATACCCATGTTTCCACCAAATTGTAATTAATCATTAATTAGGATCACAATGCGATGGCATGGGAACAATGTAAATGTATTATTGTTTGAATTGCTAATAAAGGATTATGGGGGTGAAGCCTTGAAGTATTGGCCATGATATCACTAGAGGAAAGAAATGAGAAAATTATTTAGAGGGTTCATAATGTCAAATGACCCAAATTTCTCCTTGCTTAAATAATACGCCTCATATTGACACCAAGGAGAAAACAGTTATTGAGAAAAGGATTGGTGGTTGAACCATAAACCACCCCCATGAATGGAAGCATGGTATGGCTTAGGAGATAGGAGGTTGTCAGCCTGAAGTACCATAGATTCCTGCATACCTAGACTGACCTGAATTTCCTTCTGACAGAAGGAACAGGATAGGTCTATAACCTTCCCAAGGAGAAGAAAGGTGAGGGGGGATGCGGGCGAAGCCAGACGAGAGAAGACACATGGAAGAGAGAGGATGTGAGGTTCTCTAGATAAGAAGAGGAACTGAAATCTTGATAAGTTGTTCTAGTTACTGAAGAGAAGAAGTGGAAAAGATCTTTGAGAACTTATGGAAGAGCGTGAACTAAGCAGGAGACTGTGAGGTTGATGTTGAGGAGGCATCTAATAAACCTCGCAGCGACTGTGACAGAGAAGGAATCCCTGAGAAAATGTGAAACTTCCCTAGTGATATCATGGCTTTGAACAGGGGTGGCTAGAGTGCTAAGATTGAATGCCTCTGAGCCTATGGTTGGGTGGAAAGGCACACACCCACAGTCAATTCATTGGCTGCAATCTGAAATAGATAAGTATTCTCATACCCCGTATATTTGATCTGTAACTGTAAAATAAAGTTTGATATCTTGTGAATGTTTCAGGGATGTGCATGTTGCTTGATGGTTAGATTGTGCTCCCTTATATTTTCTTGATTGTGTATTTAAGCAAGTAAGGAACTATATGGTTTGTACATGTAAAGGATCAGGCCTTGTAGTGTCTCAAATTAAAGCAAATGAACTGTGAGTTCGTCAACCTTGGGAACAGTTTTACACATACATATCGACACTTCCCTTTGTTTTGAATATCTTGGAAAAAGGTGTCTGTTAAGCTCAAGAGAGGTAGTACATGTATGCAGAGATTCTTTACAAGGCGGGAAGAGACCGAGAACCTCTTAAGTTCCATATTTTGGTGAACGAGTGCAAGGGGTGTGTGGGAGTTTATTCTAGGTCTCAATATCATGAGAAAGAGAAAAGTGTGCATCTGCACCTAAGTCCTTCAGAACATATGAAGCTCAAGCAGGATAGCAAGATTTAAATCTTGAAAGGGAGGATCCTTTTGTTTGGAAGACGAGTGGATGAGATACCTTAGGGAGGAGCCAAGGTTTGTCATGACCATTGGATTTGGAGAAGGAGCACAGGTATTAACCCCCCCGGCCCCCCCTGAATCCTTCAGCCTTTCTGAGTTTGAAGAACTTTGTGCATTATTTGTAAGGGAAACCGATCCTCCAAAGTCTTGAAGTCCAAATTGAATTGGGACAGTCCATCAGAAGGGATATGTGTCGCCAGATCCCATGGTTCATAGAGTGGCACTTCGATAGTTTTGATTCATTGTGTTAACAGGAAGAGGAACTCATGAAGGACCAAAGATTGAAGTCCTGAAGCCATGAGAGTCGTATATTTGTGGGTCTACATGGATATACCCTTACCATCAAATTTATACTATGGTTGGCCTGACATTGAACAACTCTTGGAGTCATGAGGAGTTTGCATAGAAAAACTCTTGAATGTTGAATTCTCAAAGTAACGAGAGCAATATATCTATGGATCTATGTGGTCGGATCTCGACCATAAGATATTAGGGATGTTAGAAGGCCATCAACCTGGCGTGATGTGGCACAGTGATGTCATCCAGGGTGATGTGGACCCACAATCAACGTGCCACATGTCACCTGGATTCAGGTGTTTCACAAACCTTATAGGTCCATTAACACATGACACGTGTCACCCACTGAAGTGGCCACGTGTCCTCTATACCTTTCCATGTGTCATCTCTAGAAATTACCTGTTTGGTCCACTTGGTAGGAGATATCATAGTCTAAAGACTCGGCACTCCAGAGGAACTTGGCCAAGAGTCTTCAAAGTGTGAAAACTCCTGAAGTCGTGAATGGCGAAGTGAATATCAACCATTTATAGGTAGAGGAAACATGGCGATTTTTGGCACAAGGGTAGACCCAAGGTTCAATGCTTAACAGTGCACCAACAAAACCCTGACTACCGACCCTTTCGGCAACACCTGTGAAGCAGGCGAAGTCTCACCCTAGGTAGAAGCAGGGGGGGTTATAGGATGTAGGTGTCTATAACCAAGCTTGGACACAGATCTATGATAAAATCACTTCGCAGAATATTCTATTAATGCTTAGAAGGTGACATGCATTAGTTTATTAACCCTATTAACATCGCAGAACATAATCAAATATAGATCTAGCGTAGTAACAACAAAATATTATGCACCTTAAACACTTAGCACTTAGCATTGTGAATCAGATCTAGCATTTTAACATAAGAAAATCATTTAAGCAACACATACATATCCATTACACATCCTAATCTAAGAACTAAGAAAATTCATAATAGGAATAACATAGCATGGAGCAAACCATGAGACACCAGATATACGTGGTTCACCCCAAGGTGGGGTTATGTCCACAAATCTCTCTGCCTATTTATTATTTGCCCGGATCTTACATTCATTAACTCTTGTGCACTAAGACACGGAGTCGAGCTTCGCACCAGATAGGAGATCTACACACTGAGCACCAGATCCTCCTTCCAAAACTAGGTCAAGGCACAGATCCAATCCTCTATTGAGCACAAAGCCTTAACGCACATACATTCCTTTGCACAAAGAAACTATGTCCACACATAACTACATTCACTTCGCTAGCTACTTCTACCATACATTCTTCTTCATTTACATTTTACAACCCCTTAAAATAAGGCCTAATCATGGGAAAACCCTATGGGACGACATCCCCTAAAACCCGTTACAAAACCCTAGAGGACCCTTTACTGGGTCGACTTAACCCTCAAAATTGGTGAGATCTGCAATCTCAGCTCCACCTGGGCACTCCTTCTTTGACCAATGTTTCGAAGTCCAAAAGTGGGTCAAAGTTGACCAAGTTTCCCCAAAACTTGGTCGAGGGCCAACAGCGCTAAATTCGAGAGTCCAGAGACTTGTCTCTTTGGGGAATTCGCGATGTGAGGAGTTGGTAAGCTTTGAAGACCATAGTTGCGAAGTAACGGGAGCCATGGATCTATGTGGACATACCTCAACCATGAGATATGAAAGAAGTTAAAAGGTTGTATGTCTGGGGCTGACGTGGCTCACTGACATCATCTAGGGTGATGTGGATCGACAACTAAGGTGCCACGTGTTACCAGGATATGGGTGATTCACGGACCCCTTATTCCTATTAAAGCATGAAACGTGTCACCCTCTAATGAGGACATGTGCCACCTATGGTCCTCGCCGCATGTTAGCCTATGGTTTGTGCCCGCCTGGCCAACGTGGTTGGTGATGCGACTGGGACTTCGGGAGTTTGAAATATTTGGGGTGTAGTATCGTAGAGGGACGTTCAACATCAAGTGTCAAACATTGAGGACGTTGAACGCCGAACGTCGATGTTCAACCTAGAACGTCGAACGTTGTCGTTCAATGTAGAATTTCAAATGTTGAATGTTCAAACGCCAAACATGGAACGTCGAACATTGATCGCAAATTGGTCGAGGCCACATGGAGAGATTTTGGGGCTTCGAGGAGTAAGTGTGCATTAAAAAAAAAGAGGGTGTTCAGCGTCAAACATTGACCGCCATGCGATCCTCAACTGATAATGCCTAGACAACTTCAGGAGGTCGCATCTTGCAAACCAGAGGTCCAATTTAGAGTCAGTAATGGTTGTCAGAAAGATAAGGGTGAGTAGAAGAGGATGAAGACCTTATAGAGATGATTTGAGATGATTCGAGTGAGAAAAAAATTTATGCCCCACCCCTAGAAAGGGTATTTAGGGGTCGGGTGTGTTACAATGAATGTGATCGGATATATGGGTGGAAGTATCTTAACGCAATGTTATCAAGAACTTTGTTCCTATATCATACCGAATGGGTAATTGGAAATGTGTTAGAAATGTCATTTTCAAGTCATTAAAACTATTGAAGGAAATGTCTTTTAATTCAATATACCATTTGGAAACAATTTTGGTCAAGGATCTCTGGAAAATACACAACCTTATATTATCATCCATCAAGGAGTTGGACGAGAACCATAAATAATATGTCATTATATGTGTGGAGGAGTCTTTTCCTCGCTTTCCATTGAATTTTGGCATGTCTGATGGGATATTTGACCAACCATGAAGGGTCATGGGAAATGAGGTAATTTTCCAGATGTGATAGATCAAGCAAGTCTAATGTAGCAAGGAAAGTTAACGGTGTATGAGACTCCTTAAGTTCCAGATGAACCTTG
>WSFP011389644.1:0-28283 GCA_009831015.1 Picea engelmannii | reverse complement strand
AAAAAAAAATGAATAAGGCACATTAGTTTAAGCCACCAAGTTTATTAAGGTTGCCCCTCCAGGTTTTTCTTGAAAAATAAAATGGGTAATAATCCATATAAAAGTGGGTCTTAGTAGGGGCCTTGAGTGGTTGGTCAAGTTGGAGTGGTGATATTACCTTACCAAGTTTCAAGCTTTCAATACCCAAAGTACTTTATTTATTTTTAGATATAGGGGTAATATTCAATGTCCTTTATTTATTTTTAGATCTAGGGGAATCAAAAAGTGGACGAAATTATCTAAGTACCTCTAAATTCAAATATGATTGGTTACCACTATAAACCCTAGTGTTAACAAAGCACAAGCTAACGTCTAACAAAAAAACTTATAATTACATCCAAAAACATAACCAAAAATAAAATATTTTAATAATGTCACACCAAATCATGTGTCCATCCAAGGAAAAAATCAACTTTAAAAATATACACTAATTTTTAAAATATATTAATATAATAATAACGCTTAATTGACATATCTAATTTTATATTTAAAATATATTATATATAATAAGATTTAATTTACCTACCTTTTAATTGACATGTCTAATTTTATAATTAGGTTTGATTATACAATGTCTCACGCATGTATGATAATGTTTGGTTGGTTCGACATTATGTAAGGAAGGGAATGGAATATATTAATGTAATAATAATACTTAATTGGCATCCTTAATTTTATAATTAGGTTTGATTATACAATGTATGTATGACATGTATTTATGAGGACCAATATGATAATGTTTGGTCGGTTCGAGAATATGTAAGAAAAACGGAATGGAAGGAAAGTAAAGAGAACACGTTATGCTTCTAAGACATATTAATGTAATGGTGACTTTTAATTGATGTATATACTTGTAACGGGGTTTGACTATACATTGTTTTTAATTTTATAATTAGTACATTGCTTTTAATTTTATAATTAGGTTTAGTTATATATTGTTTTATATATATTTATGAGAATAATATATTGATAATTTGGATATTATTTAAACATTTGAATTTTTGAATTTTTCTATAGAAATATGACGAAATAGATTGTGGTGAAATCATCATTTTTTTTTGTTTAAATTGCATTTTCGAATGCCTAAACGAATTCAACACCCTGAAAAACTTTTGGGGCACTCTAATTATAGAGACTCAATCACTCAAATCTGGAGTTCCAACAATGTTTGACTTGATTTCAGACAAAATTGATCGGAAAATATATCGATTAAAACGCCAAAAAGTTGAACTTTTAGACTACGCTTTTAGTATAATAGTATGTGAAATAAAAATGAAAGTATTGAGATTTTATAAATTTAGTGGTTTTCTTAGTATGTTTTAGAGATTTAGTAGTATTCTTAGTATATTGTAAGCTAAGTATATCTCATTATTATTTTTTATGTTATTATTTTAACATACATATAGGTCATAGAAAGGAGGAAGGGGAGTGTTGAGTAAGTAAAGCATAATCACTTCTTAGCCAATTAATATTAAATATGTGAATGAGATAGCGTGCGAAAGAATAGAATATATATTACACGAAGTCTTGCTAAAGCCTTTGATTTGGCAAAGTGTTTCTATAATGTTTTAACGCATGATCACCTCCTAACCAATTAATATCAAATATTTGAATGAGATAGCATGCGAAAGTATAGAACATATATTCCACGAAGTCCTGCTAAAGCCTTTGATTTGGCAAAGTGTTTCTATAATGTTTTAACCTATCACATTTCGGTAACTGGGATTAACATAAGGAGAAGACAAAATATGTTCATCGCATAGTTTATACATTGCATTATGATTTATGTTTTGCATCTCTACAAGTTTTACATAAGCTTGGGTTTAGATGGCTCAATGTCTTTAGATGGCTCAATGTCTCTATACAATACACATATCAAACTTGGGTTTAGACAATATTGTGTTTGTATTCAATATACACGATGCAACATCGAGATTGAACGTGTTGTTATTCATGATAATGATGAATATCGTTCACTGAGATCAACTTTGGTCTATTATATCTATAAACTTAAATTAAGCATGTGAAAGTACACAATAGATATTCCACGAAATCATGCCAAAGTCTATGATCTAACAAAGTGTTTCTATAATGTGTTGACCTATCACATTTCAGTAACTAGGAATAACATAAGGAGAAGATGAAATATTTTCATCGCATAGTTCATACATTCCATTATGATTTATGTTTTGCATCTCTAGGACTACGAAAGAGGACTACAACAAGGATGCCCTCTCTCACCCCTACTCTTCATTCTAGTCTTAGAATGCCTCAGCATCTTGTTAAAAAGAAGCAAATTAGCTGGCAAGCTCACGGGAATCAGAGCTTCTAGACTGACTTAAATTTTACATCTACTTTTCGTAGATGACGTGATTATTATGACATTGGATTTCTTGTCTGAATGGACTGAAATTTATAATGTGTTAAATGTTTTCTGCTCTGTTACAGGCCTAAAAATAAATTTTCAGAAGTCATTATTCTTGGCCACAGGCGCGAGGGAAGCTTTCCTGTCGGAGTTAAAAACACTTTTCGGCATTGGTTTTCGAGATCTGGAGACGGGCTTCACCTATCTTGGTTACTTTATCAAACCCTCAAGCTACAAAGCAAAAGACTGGTGCTAGTTTTATGAAAAGTTTGAACACAGAATTCAACAATGGTGCAACAGATGTTTATCCATAGGCGACAGATACATATTGATCAAGGCAGTTTTGGAAAGCCTCCCGGTGTATTGGATGGCGCTGGCACACATCCCACAATCTGTGCTAAAGAAGCTACGCAAGTTGATCTTTGCCTTTCTTTGGAAAAGCAGCAAGCAAAGCAGAGGCTTCTATCTCTGTAGGTGGGAAACTCTCTCAAAGCCAAAAGCACTAGGTGGTTGGGGCCTGAGGAATCTGCACCTTACCTACCTTGCTCTCTCGGCAAATACACTTTGGCGTACTCTGATGGTACCAGGCATATGGAACAACCTTATAAAAGACAAATATCTTTCCCACCTGTCGGTTCATTCCTGGCTCAGATCAACCACCTTTTCTCCTCCGGGGGGCTCACAGACATGGAAGCACCTTCAAAGAACACTACCTATTCTCCTATATTGGATCACGTGGCTGCCTGGCACTGGTTTTGCTATTGAAATTGGCAAAGATGACATCCTCGACATGGGAATAAAGGCCCAGCTCTCTCCTAGATTGCTGGAGCGCTTACACAATTTAGGCTTACATTATCTCTTTCACTTAAAAACCCCTCACAGCAGCAGTACACTTGGCGAATCCTGGATTACTAGCTCCATGCTAAATCTAGACAGAGAGCTCTCGGCGGAATGGATTAGATACACACATCATCTAAATGAGGCAGGCATACGCCTACAGGAGAGACCTGACATTCTCATCTGGACGGGTGGTGATAATTCTGGAATCATATCAGTCTAAAACATCTACAAAGCATTGATAGAGGAAATCTGGCCCACTCGTGATCAGACCTGGTGCACCCGACTGTGGAAGTGGAATTGTCCGCTGAAACTCAAATTATTCACTTGGCTTTTGACGGAGAATAAAATACTAGTCTGGGATATCCTCCAGAGCAAGGGTTGGTCAGGCCCAAACCGATGCATTCTGTGCAAGGAGGATAGTGAAACTTCACACCATCTCTTCGTGAGATGCATTTTTACTCAGCAAGTCTGGCATCAAGTCACAGCGTCTCTAAAAATCACTGAACAGTGGCTTGGACCTACGACTTTATCCTGCTTTAGAAACTGGTGCTCAAGACACCAGCTCTACCCCTCGCTGTCAGCCACCATCTGTTGGAATGTTTGGTTGACAAGGAATGCCGCCATATTTGATGGAAAACCCCCTTCGGTTAACTTGGTGACAAACCTCACTCTATCTGTTGTCGACAGTCCTTCTCTCCCCACCACTGTACAGAAAATTTGCAGATCTTCTACAACACTTCCATTTGACAAAGCCATCGCCTGGTTCGATGGAGCTGCCCAATTAGATGGATCTCTTTGCGGGGCGGGGGGGCATATTTTCATCAGCTCTCATACCTCCTACAGATGGACGCTCAACAGAGGACAAGGAACCAACACTAAAGCCGAACTATTGGGGGCATGGGCTTCCCTTATTCTGGCTCGAAGACTGAACATTGAAGTCTTGCTACTTCTCGAAGATTCCAAAGTCATTATCGACTGGATAAATAACAAAGCAGAGCTCCGATCAACAGCTCTGGAATGTTGGAAAGAGAGAACCATTGAAGCAAAAAGTTTCTTCAAGAGCTTCTCTGCCTCTCACATCTACAGGGAAGAAAACGCTACTGTGGACCAACTATCAAAACTGTCTCTAACCAGGCCTCTCGGTCTCATAACCTTCGCCAGATGGGAGGACGGCAACGAGGGTCCCCCAATCCAACTCAAATTCTGATGTGGAAGACACCAGGCCACCGAATATCCAACTGGCAAAAGAGTCTCTATATTGGTTTCAGTAGATTTGTGCTACTCGGAGATATTATGGAACAATTATAAAATAGGCAGATTCATATGCAATGTCAAGACAGGCTGCATTGATGCACATAGCATACCACCTGGCGAAATCATGCATCAGAGCACGATCATGGCTGATAATTTTGTTCGTCTTTGACTGTCTGCGTGCACTATCATGGCAGATATTTCTGGTCTTCTTTGACAGGTTGTGTGTTGTCTACAGCATACACAGGTCTCTGTTTACGGGCATTAATATTGCTGCATTGTAAAACTTTATATACTGTTGAATATAAATGAGAAACTTTCCCCGTGGAAAAAAAAGAAGCTTTTATCATAAACTTGAGTTTAGATGGCTCAATGTCTATATACAATACACATATCAAAGTTGGGTTTAGGCAATATTGTGTATATATTCAATATACACTATGCAACATCTAGATTCAATGTGTTGTTATTGATGACGATGATGAATATCGTTCATTGAGATCAATTTTGCTCTATTGGACCTGTAAACTTAAAATAATTAAGTATTGAGGGGCTTCCACAATCCAACATATAGCATATCATTTTTGGGATTATTTTTATAGTGTAAGTCATTAATCTATTACCCATATCCATAATTATTAGTCACAACTAACCAATTTCTTGTGATTTTGAATAGGTCCACTTAGCACTCATTGCATCGGGTGATGCTCAGGGGGGTGAAGAAGTGAGATTTAGACTAGTGAAATGAATCATAGAGTATCAAACATCACCTTCGAGGTTTACACCCAATAACCAAGACTTCTCAAGAGGTCATCCACCTCAAGACTCCTCTAGCTCAAGCACACTTCATTGTTTAGTTTTCCCCACAAGCAAGTCCACTTAGCTTGCTACCCCATTTACAAAACCTTAGCAAGTATTATGCCTTGTGAAATAATCAGTTAGAGCTTGCTTGACTAATACTCATGGATATGGGTCATAAATTAATGACTTACTCTACAGAGAGAATCCCAAAAATGATGTCTCATTAAATTAATTAGTTTGAATATCAAGTTGTTTTTAAGAACAAAAAACTTGGAAATGAAATTTATGAGTTCTCTTTGATTTATTTGAGAGCTTGAGCTATGGAGTTCAATTTTATTACAAATGTTTTGAAAACTAGATCTGACACCTTTGAAGACCAAGCAATCCAAGATAAATTGTTTCTTATCGTCTACACTATTCATCTCATAAATTTTACATATTCTTTTGTGCCAAGACATTTTAGGTCTTTTCTAGTACCATGTCTCGCTATGAAGCTCATGGGCATTTATTCTTATCTTTGCAATATTTCTTTTCTTTCTTAAGCTTGTGATAGTGAAAAGATAGTTAGATTTTTTTTTATTTTTTTTTTTTTGCTGGGGGAATCGGCAACTCACAGTTCTCGTACTCGCGTGACACGTGGTCGATACCTGTCTGCTACCCATATACCCCCAGGTGTGCCACACATCCCGCAAGCATGGAATATAGATAAAGTGGGGTGAGAATCGAACTTGAGGCCTCCTTTACACAATTCCTTCCATTTACACGACACATGCCAATCGGTCTACACCCCTACGGGCGAAAAGATAGTTAGATTGTCTAACTTAGGTTTAGTGATTTCTTTGTAGTAATTCAACTCTCTCTTATTCTTAGGCATAGTCTAAACAATCTACGATTTTATTTTTATTTTTACGATATTTTCCGGGGACATTTGCCCGAAATCCGGCGAGAAATTGTTAGATCCGCATATTAGAGTGATTATTTCTATATAATCTGAGTGCCCCAAGGGTTTTTCAGCATGTTGAATCCATTTATGCATTCAAAAATGGATTTTAAACAACAAAAAACAGTGATTTCATGAAAATTTATATCGTCGGATTACGGCGAAAAAAAACATTCCGTAGAACAGTTAGACAACGCATATTCTTAGTCTTTGCATCACTTCACATTTTCCTTTTAAACTTACTTATGATGGTGTTTTTGGTAGTGCCTATATATTGCAAGATGCTATCCTCCACTATCCCTCACTAGTTTAACCAAGAGACAATATCTATAGTCTAACCTATTTTGGGCCTTAAGGGGCTTTCACCAGTGTTTAAAGCAATGATAGGAAGCCTCTCATTTCTCATGCCAATTAGTGTGTGCTTGTACATTAAGTATTTGATCAAAGCCCAGTGGATTAGTTCGAGTTGTTGAGTGTTTTGAATTACATGCAAGAGGTCATGGGGTTAAGTCCCCAGGCTAGTTGCCTCTGTGGATATTATGGACCTCATTCAATGTCTTCGTAGGATTATGTTGTCAAAAGTGCAACCGAAGGATTTACCCTGGGTACCATCCTCGAAATGAAGAAAAGTGTCCGATGAATTTCCCCAAGATATGCATTCCATCGTTTTAAAAAAAAAGTATTTGACCATAACCTTATTCTCAATATGAAGAAACCTAACATCTCACAATGAATTGATGAATCACTTTTTCATACTCAAGTTTTTCCAGCAAAAAAATTCTCAATATATTAAATATATGGTGTTCTCAAAGAAAGTACAAGCTTGTGCTATTACAACCATCTTCTTATGGTATACACATACCACATAGACATAAAAAAAATCTTCATGTTCTTGTTACATAAAGTCAAACTTAGCAAATTAGCAAACCAAAAAGCAAAATGGAGACAGTCCATAGTGACTTATGAAAACACAAGTTATAGAATTCTAGATCTCACAAAAAGATACAGACTTCCCAAATGAGTTATCTTAATCACAAGTAGAGACACAATGATAGTGGGGGGCCCTCGTGGCCATCCTGCGATTTGTTGAAATGGATCTGCCCTTCTAGAACTTGGAGTGCTTTCTTAGATAATATGTATGCCTCCTCATTCTCTTCCCTGTAGATATGATCAAGTCTAATGGTGTTGAAAATTGTTATAAGATTCTCGATCTTATCCATCTAGCCCATAAGTGAAGAACTTGCAAATTGCTCTTAGAGTTTAACCAATCCATCACAGTCTTTGAATCCCCCGATACTTGCAGCGGATCAATACCCAATCGATGTGCTAAGGATAAGGTAGCCCACACCCCAAGTAGTTTCACCCTGGTGTTTGTGCCCATCCCACAGTTGAAAGTCCACCTATATAAAGTATTTCCAGAAATCTTAATGATACACCCAACCCCACTTAGGATACCATTTGCTTGCGCAACACTGTCAAACCAATAGATGGATGCCAAATTAAAGTCAAGTGACTTTTTGATTCTGTTACATTTTCTTTTTCGTAGGCATTGAGCACTGGAAATTTCCACCATCCCTCTGATTTTAATGCTAACTCCCTATAATGTAGGAGTACGTGATTAAAAAATACACTTGTTTCTTTCCAGCCAGATATACCAACAGGCCAATGAAGGTAGAGTGATATAATTTTTTTCCATATTCGGCCAGTTTTCAAAACAATTTGTTAAAGAGTTGTCTCCCCAAGGTGAAACAAGACTAAAAACAGTAAATAAAAACTTCCACAAATGGTGAGTGAAAGGGTGGTTTACAAACAAGTGTAAAACAGTCTCCTCGTCCCTACGACAAAGTGGACAAAAGCTTGGGCCTTCCTAGCCTCTTTTCCGCAGATTTTCCCAGGTTAAGATTGTGTTCTCTAGTGCCAGCCAAAGAAAAAGTTTGATCTTGTATGCAAGATCCCAAGACCACATTTGTCTCCACCACCCCGTTGTTTGTAGTGGCCATAATTTTTTTGCCATAGCGTTATAAACATTTTTTACAGTGAGTAATCCTGAATGGTCACCTCCAGTCTAGATTAAAGAATCTTCTCTGGTCTGTAGCTGTACGCCAGAATCGATGAGCACCTTGCAAAAAGTATGCCATTCAGTAGCCAAGGATCCGGAGAGTCCCAACTCAACGTTGGTTTTCCACTGATTTGTAATGAAACCCAAGGAGGACTGAGCCTTGACTTGATACAAGTATCGAATGTTTTTATTTTTCAGAGCCAACATGAGTTCCAGTGAGAGTGACGAAGACTTGCCAATATCCAAGAGCTTGTTCATACCAATTAGTACAGAGTATCCATTACCAGGCTTCCAATTTATCCAGTGTGTAATGAGAGACAGTGATTTCATCAAGTTTTTCCAAATCTGTGAGGAGACCAAAGGTTGAGTAACCATAACCATTCTAAACCAAGTAACCATTGAGGAGTAAGGTCATACTCAAGTTGTAAAATACACCAATAAAAATATCACATATTTGAACTTTGCAACCTCAAATGTACATATCTAACTTGACCCTTGGTTTTTAATATTCTTATAACTTTCATTCTACACCATAGTATTTGTATTTATTCTATACATGTGGCTTGATCTTCTCCTCTACATCAATATCAACACAATAAGGGAGGAAAATGACTCCTTGCGTAACATAGGCAAGATTAATAGACATGGGCTAAGGGTATCCCACATAGGGAAGAAACGATGACTCATCACCATCAATTCGTTGGGTAAGCCAAATAAATGCGAATAGGGGAACCCCACATAGGGTAGTTTTGAACGCCACACATCATCGTTGTCAATTCACAATAATGACATTTGTCCAAATCACTTAAAAAGTTGTTCATGTTCACAAGAAACGTCATCGTGGGGGTGCAATGTACAATGACACGTGTCTAAATCATTTAACAAGTTGTTCCACATGAGAAAAGCCCATGTTAAACATTATGGGCCATGTTGGACTTTTTTGCTCCCACGAGTAACGCTCAATGTATGTACACTCTTAGAACACCACATCTTGCAAACTTCATCGGCAATGTAGTTTTACGGAGAAGATTATGAAAATAAATAAATTTATGCATACCAAGTTAAAAGTTCCACTTAAAGTAAAGTAAGTGGAATAATGTTGATAATGATACGTGGTTGTTGTATGTAATACCATTTATTTATAGTAGATTTATATGATTGCACTTTGTTAGAGTTTTTCACATAAAATGTTTAAGAAATAAAATATTATATTTATATATAATATTTTAAGATATAGAATTATTTAGGAGGGTTGATATCTTCTTAATTGTAGTTGGAGTAGTATTTGGTTTCATATATAAAATTAAAGTTAAAGGTTATTAAAAAGAATGTTTGGAGGTAGTTTCATTGATGACTACAAGAGATATTGACTTTTTTGCAAATATTATTTAGGCTAAAGCCACTTTTTGATCTTGGACTAAAATAAAAAAAAATATGTTTGATCTACTAAGAACCCATTTTTCTTGGAGGTGAGGAAACATGTTAACGATTCAAGATTCAGAAACATCTGGCAAGATTAAAGGTCTACCCTTCTACCATTTTACGAACCACCAACAAATTATTTTAGGTGGTATGGTTTTTCTTAAATAACGGTGATAAATTAGCCCACATTAAATGATAGTAACCAATTATTACTATCCTCACTACCAATCAACCACTGAGTTATAATAAATTTTATCGTCGTCAAAGAAAAGAAAAGAAAAAAAATTAAACCTGTAATACCCCTAGGTCGAACCCCAATTGTAATGTAAATATAAATGTACATATACGCTGGTGAGTGAGGACATTTTGGGCCAGAGTGCCTTTGTATATATGTATTTTGAGGCCAGAGTCCCTGTGTGGTTATTGGGCTGGGGAGCCTAGATGTTAAAAGGCCAGTGAGCCTATCTTGTAAATGTAATCACACTATGATATTAATAAATGCATCACTACTGCAGACCAACCAGACAAAAGAGTATGGGGGGCTAAACTCCACTAGAAGGGAAAGGGGGCTAAGGGTCTAGGAAGAGGGCCTTAGCCAAGGGGGCCAAGGGAATAAAATAATATTATTCCTAAAGTCAAATGTTATGGGATACAATTTTATCCTAAGTTCCCAAAGGTTGCAAACAAGTCATGGAGTAGAGTAAAGGCTACTCCATAAGGTGACAAGTGTCAAGTTAAAGGCATGCAAATATATTGTGGGGAAATAGTGCATTTCCCATGATTCTTTCCATTCTTACCAGGATTCACTCACTCTCCTATCATTTGTACCTTGTTGCCATCTCCATACTTGTATTGGGAAAAATTTGGAGCATTTTCTGGGAAAATTGGACTGAAGAGGTGGGTTGTCAGGCTCATGTGCTATTGAAGAAACAAGTTGGTAGGCCCATGAGCATTCTCTCCAGGGGACATAACTACTGAGAATTGATCCCTAAGGTGCCAAGATGCAGCTACAGGGCTCTGAGACTTCCTATCCAACCTGTTGTTGAAGCCCCATAAGGGGAGTGGGGCAACTGAAGGACTGTTGAGCAAAGAAGGGGCACACTTCCTAGGGTGGGAAATGCATGTGGAGAATGAGGGATTGTAAGTTGTCTGCTAAAGTGGACACTTGAGTTTGAGCATTGTTGTTGTTTGACAGACATTAACCTAGCTTAGGATTCCTTTGCCCTGGTGGAGTTTTGGCCCCAGCTCGGGGGTGACCTGCCACTGAGAGTTATGAGTAGTAAAGGTTATGGATGGGAGGAAAGTCTAAGGTCTGCACGCAGTTGATGATCTTTTATAAAAGATAAGTGTCTTTTCTGGGTATTTTATTTAATTACTATGTGTGTAATTATGTATTTATGTTATGGGTTTTCTTGTATATGTTGCATGTGTATTTTGTTTTTATTATGCATAATATTGTTCATATGCGACACATTTAAGTGAATGAAATTGGTATCAGAGAACCTTAATTCTTTCGTGGAAGCCCTTGTCCTAGTATTGACAGTTCGCAAGATGCAAATCTCCATGTAAGTAGTGAAGAGGGAATGCCTTAGAGGTTTTTCATAGTAAGGTGAGAGTTCTGAAGGTCTGATAAAACCTTTAGAAGGGACTCATAAGAATTCTTGACAATGAAGTCCTAATTCATACTGTTAATCGAAGACAATTCTTCAAGAACCCTCAAAAAATTTGTTAAGTCCAAGATCTGATTGTTTTCCCTGCAGAAATATGGAGTTTTGAGTTGGGATGAATCGCAACCATTGTTTCGACGTAGCGATTATATCTTAGTTGTTCGTCGAAGGGCACGATCATTGGGGTTCCTCACGTTCGAGGACTTGCCTGAAGTGTCGATGATGAAAAGGACCAAGGCCATCGACAACCGTTGGATCCATCGAAAAGTGGCTTCAGGAGATCTGGATTGTTGGTCGCAGTGGAATCATCAGAGTCTGATGGTCATAGTAGCTTTGGATGCCGCAGTAGAGATACTCTGATGGGGAAGGCTCTGAGAGGCAATCTGGACCATTGGACTGTTACAAGGAAAATCACTCTATGGCATGGGGTAAACCACAAAAGACGGAAATGACTGCATAAATCAACTCTAATCTCAAGTATGCTATATAAACAAACATGATAACAAGTCAAGATAAAGAGCCTACCTCGTCCGACTATTCGAAGAAGACCATCGTTGAGCACTCGACTCAAAGTTATACACCTGCAACTTGTCCTCAACAACCAAGATACGTAAGCATATGGTGATAATATATAAAGTTAGCACATATAATAACATACTCCATCAATATTCATAACAAATATGCCCATGGAATAACAATTCAAATATTTGCAAGACATTAATTGGATGAGAAAAGAGTATTTCTATTAAAATATGATCATCAGAAGTGTTTGAATGACAAACTTTTGTGTCGGCACGTCTTGGAACCGAGAAACTAAGTCCCTTCCAGCTAGGCCTCCACCACTTCAATCCTCCACCAAATGCAAGCTCATATAAGAGAGACAATGAGGTTCTCCATCAACGAGGAAAGAGCTTGGGGGCTGAACAATGTGTTCAAACTTAAAAGGACAAAGGGATGCAGACTCAATATGAAGTGAATAATTTCTCTAAAGTAACTTTGTTCTCAAAGTTGAATTCTTCTTCGTCTTCCACAACTTGGATATGGCCCATTTATAGCCTTCAAATGGAACTGAAGGGTCGAGTCGAAACGTTTCCAGTACATGGAAGATCAAGGATCATGGATCTCGTGACGTGACATGGAAACCCGACACCATTTTTTAATTTTGGACACAAAACCTGTTGTACACGGGCTGTAATGGTGCAACCTGTGTATACGCATGATGTATAGTTATTAGGGTGTGTGTATGTGGAAAAATATGCTTTTAGCTATGGGAATTGCAAAAAGGGACTTCAAGTCTGCATAGGGAAATGGAAAAGGCCTTCTAAGCAAGTTGCATGGGGTGAGTAAAATCTTGCTATAACAGATGCCCCCTAATTTGTGAGGTCATAGGAGTATCTGTGATGGCTGAAATACATTATAATTCCCATAAGTGGAGTAATGGAGACCCAACTGGACTAACTAGTTGCTCATAAGAATATTACAATCCATTATGACTTTGTGCACATGGCTTCCAATTTGAATTACACTGCAGATCCATGTGGAAATATACCAAACAATTGTTCATGGCCATGAATAGGCAATACAAAGGTAGAAACATGCCATAGGTTGTCATAGTCATGAACAAGGCTTAGTGAAAACCAATCTCAAAATCAATCTGAAGATATCTGTATACAATGGAGTACAATCTGATCTCCCATGATCACTTAAGTCATATAGGTATTGATCCAATGAATGATAGCAACAATTCATGAAAGTTGCGACTATAAACAAGTCTTCTACACGATCCGCCAAAGGTGCAAGTCTACATCATGTGAATAAAGGAGTTGAGGTCGAACACAATGGGACTTTGTTTGATTACCAATCATTAAGGTATATTGTTAACAAACGTGAGACAACCTACCAATAATGAAAGTAGGTATCAAGGCACCAAGTACATTCTTACAAGTGTGAATAAAGGAGTTGAGGTCAAACACTTGAAGAATCCATCGATCATGAGACATTGATGTATTCCCAACTGTCGATGGCGAGAAAACCTACCACTAATGACTGCAAGCCTCTAGGTTCTCATAGGACTCTAGGCCTTGTTTCCAGAATAGGTGAGCTGAAGTCGATGGAAGGAGACCCGCTGAAAAGAGAGAATTAAGGCATCTATCATCAGTCAACACAAGGTGCAAAGCAATAGCTTGATGATTTGGAGGAACTTGGACGAAGAACATGTTCACGAACCAACGACCATGTGCGTCTTCCACATGCACCAGATGTAAGCAGTGCACAAAAAAGACCCTCTGAATAGCAACCAATAAGGAAAATTGTTGACAAAGTCAAGGAAACCACCAATAAGGCTAATGGCATCCAAGACATTGCATGAATCCCAATGTGTGAATATATTTCTTACCGTCGAACACAAGGGAAACCCCCCAGTCAGCGACCAATGAGGAGACGTCGACTGTTGGGTTCAAGGTTACCTACCCATAAGGAAAGTAGGACTACAACTTCATGTAACTCTGAGACACGCTGAGGGTATGGCCGACATGCAAAGTCAAGAGTTATGAGAAATGACCAACACATGCTTATAGACATCCTTTGAACAAGAGCATGAGACATATGGAGGACTCTGACAACATAGAATCAATGATGAAACTTTGTGATGTAGGAGGCATCAATCAAACTCTCCATAGGGATTGGAAGAGTAACTAGTCGGAGGAGTAAACTCTAAGTAACGAGCTCAACTTTCTAAGGTCATTCTAAACCCAAACTTTGGAGGACAATTGGACTCAAAAGTCTGTGCTCTATTCAAAGGCGACATGATTGCTGCTAACATGAGATAATATTATTTTCCCGCCCGTCTTTTTTTGTTTTTTCATAGACAAATGAATGTTATGATATAGAGGAGGAAACGAGTGTCACAAGTAAGCAACTAACTCCAACAATGGAACATACCTATGCTCAATGCAAGGGGGTGCATGCAGGATATGGACACTCGAGGGAATGTTTCCTCGTAGGGTAAAGGGTGTCAAGCTGCAAAGAATATAAACAAGGCTCTGCTTGGCTGATGATGCAAACTGTTGAGATAACAGGCTTATAATGTGAAAGCGGGAACTGACAATAGGCTCAATATTGCAAGCAAGAGAATGAGATGCAATTACAACTTAACTCCAAAGAATGTCATTTTTCGTAAATTTAGTCCACTAGGCCTGAAAAAGTATAAAACAATACCCAGGAGAACTCTTCTAGCCACTAGTGACTAGAGTGTTCCTTTTTCGAAATTAGACTACTTGGTCTGAAAAAGGTTTAAACTTACAACAAATAGATGTCCTTTCAAATCCAAATTACGAGTGTGAAAGAGACAAGTTCACTCGACAATATTTTCTCTTTTCGAGAGAGTCATAAAAGAGCTTAAACAAGAATCGATTTTGTTCTGGGAAGCATATCATGGGGGAGGCCAAGGCTCCCATGCAAGACTTATGTGGAAAGTCAACAACTCACAGACAACTGACACAAGCTTGGGGAAACCCAACGCTTTACAAGTCAAGGAGGATAAAATGCTTGCAGAGGTTACCTTTTCTACAATATATCGAAGAATACCCCTTGTCTGGAAGGGTGTAGAAGAAGGAAGTCGATGCTCCACAAGATCATTTCAGTCAAAGGAAACCTCCCTAGGACTTGGCGGGAGCGTACTCAGAGAGAGTGGAATGCTCCCTTGTTCAGAAGATGCAGGACTATAAATGTTAATGACATGGTCAAAAGACACCTCACTCCTCAAAACAGGAGTGGTGTCGACCGAAAATTGCATCGGCACGACCGTTGTATCAGTCAAAGAAGGATCAGGATGTTGGGAAACCAGATATGACTCAAAACCCAAAGGGCTATCAGACAAGGATTATGCTTCCTGTACCACGACAGTAGCAAGGTACAGACGAGTAAGGTGATTCCCTTTGCAAATCCTACAAAAAAACTTGGGTTTACGTCCTATACGTCGAGGCTTCTCAATCATATGAATGCCCCCAACATGACTTACCGGGGTTGGTGACATACTCTCAGCATGACTTACAATGGATGATGACATACTCTCAACATGACTTGTAGAGGCTAGTGGCTCATCTCCAACATGATTTACAGAGGTTGGTGATGGATCCCCAATATGACTAGCAGAGGTTGGTAATGTATGTGCAGTGTGACTAGAAATGACTAGAGTTGTGTCAGTTAGTTGCGACATTTGAGACCAAGGTTCTGGGAAAGACGGGTTTTTAGAGATTGCGGACCAGGAAGGGTTTTGGTATACACCATGGCCCTATCTGACAGGATAATATCCTCCTCCAAATTGGTTCATAAAGGGGTGTAAGGGCATCAACACCGAGGAATCCGCCTGCGAAGAGAAAGCGACATGACAAGGGTTACTCATGTGAGGATATATGTTGCCCCTAGACGAAGGAACTTTGTGAAGGGGTTTGCCCATACTATAAATTCAACTCCCCACAGATGAAACACCAGAGGACAGATGGAGGTCCGCCATGGAAAAAGCGTTCGTAGGAACCGACATAGCAAAAGAAGGATAGATGGACGGGTTGTAATAAGTAGGATGATCGCCCATTTGAGCACTTGCTCCCGAAAAAGTGAAGCTAGGATTGGATCCATGGGAAGGAATATTCCAACCTCTTACCATAAGAGTTGGTTGAGGGATATGACTCCCACCAAACGAAAAGGGAGAAAAAGGAGGCATCATGCCTCCAAACCCAAAACTAGGATTCACATAAGGTGACGAGACAGAGGATGGCAAGTACGAAGACATGTCTGGCATACCATGAGAAAAATGATTATAGGCCCAAGGTATGGGCTAAGTATCATGATTCAATGTACCACTCGGAAATACAAAAGGATTCATTTCCATGGAATGAGAAATAACCATGGGTTGGGTAGCGCTAACTGAGGGAGTCATGGGGGCTCCTCTAACCATAGCAATGAAAACTCACGACACAATACAAAATCATAATCCCAACTAACAATCAAAGAGCACACCAAAATAAACAAAAGGCCAATATGCACACAAACAAGATATAGTGGCTGAAAGGGGCCTCCCTCACTAAAGTAGGTATGCTTTGTCCAAGAGGGACCTGAGACTCCCTTCAAAAGATCAGAGGTATCATAATCAATTATAAGGGCCCTCGTGGGATTAACGGCGCAGTCAGTCAGATCCCCCGGGAGAGGTAATCCTCCATAAAGGTTGTGTATTGTCCAACCCTTAACCAAGGGTACCTGCAGAATAACCCCTGCAAGTAACCTATGTGGCTACCTATGTCAAGCAACTAAATCCACCATGATATAACCAACAATCGTAAGTCGAGTCCACCATATGGGAAGGGTAACAAAGCCCAAAATCTTGAAAGCATCACCTCTCACGGAGGTAAAGGCACTAGCAAGACCCCCAGAAATATCTCTGATGCTAAGAAGGTATTAGAGGGATATCTCTTCAACCAAATTCACACGACCTCATGCTTAACTCCGGTGTGAGTGGAACCCCATGATGTCACCAATTATACAATGGATTTCACCACTCCCTTAGTCAAACACATATGTTGAGTTTAATATCCTTGGAAAAGTTTACTCACAAAATCCTATTCCAAGGCTCTAAATCTTAAGTTAGTTTGTGCACCCTAAAAAATAAAATCATTTCTAATCAATTTTAAATTTATCAGCATTATTTTTAGTGGCTTTGTTTACTCAAAATATGTGGTCGCGAAACTGATGATGTTATGACTCAACAAGTAAAAGAAATGAATATGAATATAATGCAAAGTCTTAACTTCAATTCTCAATAAACAACAAGCTTTTAAAAAATGCAACTTCCAATTCAACTCTGCAATTTCAAATAAGATGCAATCTTTCCATACACGTATCAAGATCAATGATAAGAACCCAAAGATCAAATGCCATAATGCAAAATGTATTATTTTTGTATTTTCAATATAAAGAAATAAAAATGCAAGGATTGAACAACAACTTGATATATAAACCCTATTGTAAGACAAAAGAGATAAACCAAGCAGGATATCAAGAAGAAAACACCCAACCCAAGATGCAAGGATAACCAATGAAAAAGATGACGAGAAAGAAAAACCTCCCGAAAATTCAACCAAAGAAAGGTTTCCTATCACTCTGCAGGCACTTAACAGTGATGACAGAGACCCAAGAAGACTCAACAACCATAAAAACTTACCCAACAAACACCAAACTCAACAATCAAGTAAACAAGGATGATGTACACAATTGTTTAAGAAAAAACTATGTATGTATGTGCCCTATAGAATGACTGCTTGCATATGTATGCGTTTGTCAAGGGAAAACCTGCATATATGTATTAAAACACTGCCAGGTTAAGGATAAGGCCAAGAAACTTAGACTCAAAATGAAAATAGGTTGTCAAGCAATCAGACGACAAGAAAACTCAAGCTAACCAAGAGCAATCAAAGGAGAAAAACACTCCAAACCCCAAAAAGAAGATTCAATCCCTAGTATGGTCGCCAATTTTGTTACAAGGAAAATCACTCTATGGCATGGGGTAAACCACAATAGACAGAAATGACTGCATAAATCAATTCTAATCTCAAGTATGTTATATAAACAAACATGCTAACAAGACAAGATAAAGAGCCTACCTTGTCCGAAAGTTCGAAGAAGACCATTGTTGAGCACTCGACTCAAAGCTATACACCTGCAACTTGTCCTCAACAACCAAGATACACAAGCATATGGTGATAATATATAAATTTAGCACATATAATAGCATAATCCATCAATATTCATAACAAATATGCCCATGGAATAACAATTCAAATGTTTTCAAGACATCAATTGGACGAGAAAATAGTATTTCTATTAAAATATGATCAACAAAAGTGTATGAATGACAAACTTTCGTGTCAACACGTCTCAAAACTGAGAAACTAAGTCCCTTCCAGCTGGGCCTCCACCACTTCAATCCTCCACCAAAGGCAAGCTCATATAAGAGAGACAATGAGATTCTCCATTAAATAGGGAAGAGCTTGGGGGATGAACAATGTGTTTTGACTTAAAAGGACAAAGGGATACAGACTCAATATGAAGTGAATAATTTCTCTAGAGTAACTTTGTTGTCAAAGTTGAATTCTTCTCCCTCTTCCACAACTTGGATATGGACCATTTATAGCCTTCTAATGGAAGTGAAGGGCCGAGTCAGAATGTTTCTAGTATATGGAAGGTCAAGGATCATGGATCTCGTGACGTGACATGGAAGTCAGACACCATTTTTTAATTTTGGGCACAAAACCCGATGTATGAGGGTTGTAATGGTGCAACCTGCGTATACATATGTTGTATAGTTGTTAGGGTGCGTATATGTGGAAAATATATTTTTTAGCTCTGTGAATTGAAAAAGGTTACTTCAAGTCTGCATAGGGAAAAGGAAAAGGCATTCTGAGCAATTTGCATGGGGTGAGGAAAATCTTGCTATAACATGGACCCATCGGAGAATGACTTCGAAGAGATCAAAATCATGAGTTTTGGTGAGTATCATCGGATTTTGATGGTCGAAGTAGCCTTGGATGCCCGAAGTAGAGACACTTTGATGGGTAAGGCTCAGAGAAGCAATCTAGACCGTAGATCGATGAATATCCGAGAAGTAATCTCAGTCGTAGATCGCCATGAGTCCCGCTTACACAAGGCTAAGAGGAAGACTGACGTCATGTTGACGAAGAGTTCCAGCGTGTCTAAAGGATGACACATGACAGCCTGTAATTTGTAGAAAGGACCGAGTGTGAGTACCTATTGGTTTTAACCCTTGGGACATGTGTCTAAATCCTATCCCTTTGATATATAGGTGATAGATCTCAACTGTTCATCGGGAGGGTGCTAGTAAGAGTGAGTTGCAGTCCTAGAGGGGGATGTACTCTGATGGGAATAACTCCGAGAGAGAACCAAAGTCGTTGATTAGTCTTAGAGTAACCTTGGTTGTTGGATCCAAAGTGGTTGGGCTCCAATGGCAGGTACTCCAAGGAACGAACTAGATGGTTAATCGAAGAGTGGGCACGATGCAAGGATAGTCATCGATATGTCATGGGCCCCACTTGGTCTAGCAAGGAGAGTTTAAAAGGAATGGACGTTAATCATCATGCAAGTTAGAGGCATCGACGCAATCAGAGTTGTTGATTGCCCGACTCCCATGACCGTTAGATCCGTCAGAGGATGCCGTCGGAACAAGGTTGTCGAAGTAGGTAGGGAAGTCATGAGTGGAAGCATTCTGATGGGAAGACTTTGATGACGAAGAAAGGCTACGAGTAGGTTGGAGCCGTTGATTTGGTAGGCCCAATAGGACAGGGATCCGTTGAGTCAGGTGACAGATGCCACATCAGTGCCACATCGAATGAAATGAATGACGAAGAACCATGTGGGTGCTATGTGGCGATGAGGTGGATTTGTCCACTAGAGTCTCAAAAACTTTAGAAGGTTGTAACTTTGAATCCCGACATCAAAATTGAGCATGGTTACAGTCGTTGGAAAGCTCTTAACGAGCATAATTAATCTATGAGGTTTATTTAGAGAGATGAAACACTTGGTGAAAGGGGAATTTTGACACCCCATCAACCTAAGTAAGGATTAGGGGGTCAGGTGTGTTACAGAGTGGTATCAGAGCATAGTTCAAACATTAGGCCTGGATGGGCTAGGGATCATTCATAGGATTGATGTGTCAAGGCTAAGATGAGTATAGTATTTATAGATTTGATAAATTATTTAATCTAGCAAATCTTGTTGTCTACACATTTTGCAGAGTTAAGAGAAAATAGAATCAACACAGAGACTAGAGGCATGAAAGACATAGAAGATGCATAGAGGACTTACAACCATGAGGATGAAGTTAAGGGGTTGTGTGTCAGCATCGGTAATGAAAGGACCAAATTCAATGGGCATAAAGAAGGTAAGGAAGAGAGCATGAACTTGGTGGAGACCATTAAGAGTCTGCAAAAATATGTCCAAAGATATAGAGCTGATAATGAGAGGCTTATGAAATCCAAGGAGCAACAAGATGGCTTCAAGATCAAGTTGTTACAAAGCTTGGACATAATAGAGAAGAAAATGGATAAGGAGACAGAATCAAGCAAGTTGAAGAGTCAAAGGTCTCATGATAGAAGAAGAGAGATAAGGAGTGTTGATAGGCATCATCAACACTCACCTAGACATTCAGTTAGGGGAGCACACAATATCTCAAGTCCATCCCCTGTCAGAAAACATAAGAAGAGGTCTGGATTAGATCAACTACGAGGAGAAATGAATAATATTAAGCCTCCTACTTTTGATGGTTAGCACAAGAAAGATGAATATGCAGAGAGCTGGTTATTCAGCATGAGGAAGTACTTCAAGCTACATAATTACTCTTCACAGGCAGAAGCGAGAATTTCCATCTACCCGCTCAAAGGAAAAGCATTAATGTGGTGGGACTAGTTTTTGCAAGTGCAACACATTGATGAGAATAAAGTTACTTGGAGGAAGTTCAAAAGGTATTTTCAAAAGAAATACCTAACCAAACATTACTATGATAAGAAAATGAAGGAGTTCTTTGAACTCATGCTCGAGAGTATGACCATAGATGATTATGAAAGGAGATTCTTAGAGATGGTGAAATATGTTTCTTTCGTCAAGGTTGAACGGGTTAAGGTTCAGAGGTACATGAGTGGGATGCCATCAATTTTAAGTGATAAAATATAGTATTATGATCCCAAGACATTGGAGGAAACCATAAGGAGAGATAAATCCCTTGATAATCAACATATAGGAAGACCAAATTTCCAAAAGGCTTGGGAAGACCAGAAGAAAAGCAAGATGGAGCAGAGGAAGAAGAGAACCAAACCACCATTCTTCAGAAACAATACTCAGGGACAGACAAATTCTAAAGAGACTAGAATGACATAAACAATGGGGCAAACACCAAGGCATCAACCAATGAAGTGTTGGGGTTGTGAGGGAGATCACATGTACATATATTTCCCTGATAGATGTGAGAAAGTAAGGACTATTCACAATGTATATCAAGCTGATACCGTTGAGGACATGGGGCGAAAATGAACCAATATTTTATGCAGCCTTTTATAACAAGCAAGCTGAGTTCCATTTTCATATGGTCAAAGTGGAAGGTAAGATCAACAACCAACCCATTGCTATTTTAATTGATTTTGGATCTAGTCATAGTTATCTAGATCCTAAGATGGGGGAAACATTTCAATTTCCAAGAAGCAAGCTTGGGAAACCTTGCTTGGTGTAGCTAGCTACATGAGCTAAAAGCAGAATTAATGAGATGGTTAAAGAATGTCCTATGGACATGAATGGGTTGATCACAAGGGAAGATTTGAATATCATACCTTTGGGCTCATACGATTGCCTTATTGGTATGGATTAGTTGAACAAGAATCATGTTGTCTTAGATTGTTATAATAAGACATTTACTTTCTTAGACGAGGAATGAAACTTGAGATCAATACAGGGTATTCCAAGGGTTGTAGCTGATAGAGAAATTTAAGCCTTGCAACTTCAGAAAATGATGTCAAGTATTTTCAACACATATGAAGGAGGCACCTAATGATAGAGTGCAAATTATTGAAGACTATACAGTCATAAAATAATTTAAAGATGTATTTAGAGAAATCACGGGGTTTCCACCTAAGAGAGATATTGATTTCTCCATCAACCTGATGCCTGTAGCAGCCCTAGTATCCAAGAATCCTTATAGGACGAGTACACCAGAACTGTAGGAATTGCAAATGAAACTGGAAGAGATTCTAAAGAAGGGGTATATACGCCCAAGTATGTCACCTTGGGGTGCCCCAGTATTATTTGTGAAAAATAAGTATGGTAGATTGAGGCTTTGCATTGATTTCATGCAACTGAATAAGGTGACCTGTGAAGAACAAAAATCCTTTGCCAAGGATAGACGACCTCTTTGATCAACTGAAAGATGAAAATATATTCTCCAATATTGACCTCATATCCGACTATCAATAAGTGAGAATTAAAGAAGAAGACATCAACAAAACAACCTTCAGAATGAGGTATGGCCATTATGATTTCACAGTGGTGCCATTTGGATTGTCAAATGCACTAGTTATCTTCATGTGTTTAATGAATGGTATCTTCAGAGATTACTTATATAAGTTTTTCATAGTATTTTTGGATGACATACTTATTTAATCTAAATCTGAAGAGGAGCATGAGCAACACTTGAGGATGGTATTACAAGTATTGAGGGAGCATCAATTGTATGCAAAATTGAGCAAATTCTCATTTTATCAGAGGCATATACATTATTTGGGACATATCATTTTAGAGGAAGGGATAGTTGTGGACCCAAAAAAGATAAGAGCCATTGAAGGATGACCAACACCAAGAAATGCCTATGAGGTGAGATCTTTCATGGGACTTGCAGGTTACTATATAGAAGATTTATTGAGGGATTTTCAAAGATTGCACACCCACTCACATATTTTCAAAAGAAGGGTGTGAGATTTGAATGGACTGTTGATCGTGAAAGAATCTTCCAACACTTGAAATATTTATTGACAAGTGCCCCAATATTAATATTGTTGATCCAAATGAAGACTTCATTGTATGCACATATGCTTGTAAAGAAGGGCTTGGGGGAGTCCTTAGTCAAAATGGACACATGGTATTCTATGAATCAATGAAGTTAAAAGAGCACAAGAGACATTATGCTACCATGATCTTGAATTGACAACCATAGTGCATGTCTTGAAGATTTGGAGGCACTATCTCATGGGAAAAAGATTTGAGTTGAGGACAAACCACAATGGTATGAAATATTTGTTTGGACAACCAAATCTAAATGCCAGGCAAAGCAGATGGTTGGAATTCCTAAGTGAATACGACTTTGATATAAAGCATATCAAGGGAAAAGAGAACAAGGTGGTTGATGCACTCAACAAGAGGATGCATGAGATGCATGCTACAACCATTAACATGTATAAACATATATGAAAGATAGAATTTTAGAGGCTGCAAAATCAGATCAACAATACATGGAAATAAAGTAAAAGTTACAAGAAGGTATTTTGCAATAGAAAATTGAAGATTATAAGCCAAAAGAGGATGAATCCTCATGTACAGGGGTAGATTTATGTGTCAAATTTTCAGGAGTTGAAACGTCTGGTGTTAAAAGAAATGCATAAAGTGCCTTATGTTTGGCACCCAAGATACCAAAAAACTATTGTAGCTATCAAGAGACACTATTATTGGCTAGGTATGAAGAAATAAGTGGTTGATTATATGGCCAGATGTTTGGAATGTCAAAAGTTCAAATGGGAAGTTGTAACACTGGATTTCATCATTGAGTTTCCCAAAACCCCCAAGCAACATGATTCAATCATGGTGTGGTGGATAAGTTGACTAAAATTGCGCATTTTATTCCAGTAAAGTTAACTCACAAGGAAGCTAACATTACTGATATTTATATGAGAGAAATTACTAAGTTGCATGGTGTGCCTAAGACAATTGTATCTGACAGAGATCCCAAATTCACATCAAATTTTTGGAAGGGATTATTCAAAGGATTTGGGACAAATCTAAACTTTAGCGCATCATATCATCCAGAGTCAAATGGGAAAACATAGAGAGTCAACCAAGTGATCGAGGACATGTTGAGGATGTATGTAATGGACAAACCATAGAAATGGGAAGATTATCTACATCTGGTTGAATTTGTCTATAATAATGGGTATCACGCTTCTAATATGAGCCCATTTGAAGTTTTATATGGCATAAAATGAAACACACCAGTGAGTTGGGACAACCCAACAGATAGAGTAGTGGTTCGACAAGACTTGCTTAGGGAGATGAAGGAATAGATGGTGAAAATAAAACATTATTTAAAGGTTTCCCAAGACATGCAGAAAAGTTATGCTGATAAAGGTAGAAATCACATAAAGTTTAAAGTGGGTGACCATGTGTTCTTGAAAGTGAAGCTCAAACAAACTTCCTTGAAGTTGGGTAACTATTCAAAGCTCGCAGTGAGATATTGTGGACCTTTCAAAATCTTAGAGAGGATTGGTCCTATTGCATACATACTTGCACTACTTGCATCCATATGTATTCCATGTATCTTTGCTTAAAAATTATGTTCCTGATGCTAATCATGTCCTTGATTCGAATGTGATCCAGGTGGAGCTAGAAGGCGACTTTCAAGTGCAATCGGTTTGCATATTGGATCGAAATATCAAGTAGCTCTGGAATCGATCCATAGGAATAGTAAAGGTCCAATGGACTTGGTATGATCCTGAGGATGTAGCTTGGGAGCACAAAGATGCTATGCGGGCAGAGTACCCACATATTTTGAAAACTTTTAAAGTTTTGATTGTATATGTGTATATAATGCACTAAGGACAATGCATAAATAAGGGGGAGGGTAATGTAATACCCCTAGGCCGAACCCCAATTGTAATGTAATATAAATGTACATATAGGCTAGTTAGCCATGACATTTTGGGCCAGAGTGTCTGTGTGGTTATAGGGTTGGGGAGCCTGGATCCTAAAAGGCTAGTGAGCCTATCTTGTAAATGTAACCACACTCTGATATTAATAAATGCATCATTGTTGCATACCAACTAGACAAAAGAGTATGGGGGGATAAACTCCACTAGAAGGGTGTTATACTTGCATTTTCCACCATAGGTTGTTCAAGCATGTTATTAGATGTTATGAGGCTAGAATTACATAATTGAGTAAAATTTTCATAATTATTTCACAAGGAAATAATTATTTTGTCACAATTTCATAATTATGAAATAAGAATTATTTCATAATTGAGAATAAACTCATAATTGAAAAGAAAGTTCATAGCGAGTTAGAAAAATCTCATAGTTGAACATGGAACTTGAGAAAACAGTTCATAATAGGTTGGCAAAAGCTCATAATTAAGCATGCAACTTGTGCATGACTTGTAATTGCTTACTTCACATGCCATCCCACCTATCTATGACTTGTAATTGCTTAGTTCATATGCTATCAAGCTGATCTGAAAATAGAAGGCTGACTTGTTATGCTATGCAAGCACCCTCTACTTCATGAAAATAAACTTTACAGGACCTTGCTTCATTTGTTTAAAATATGCAAGATAAAATTATGTGTTAAGTTCATGCTTCTTTTAAATGGTTATGTGTGAGGTCTTTGCAAGATTAAATATGTTGTTTTCATCAACACAATAGCAAAAATAACTTGCAGAAAATAATAACCAGCAAACACTCACAACAATAACAAGATGATAAAGGAGTTCACCCCTCTCCGGGCTACATCTCCTTGAGCCTCCATCAATGTACTTGGCTCTCTGGGATTAATTTGTCAAAGCTTCTTTTACAAGATGCTGGTCAACTCCAATGGAAAAACAGACTGTACCATTGGGATCAGAATACATAAAAACCCCAAAAATGACTAATGAAACTCTGAAAACGGATCATGGCTCATCCGGGCATGACCTCTTCTACATGTGGCCTTAAGATTCCATGAGCTTCTCTTTGGCAAAAACACCTGTAAAAGTCCTCAAAAGCCTCTGAAACCTGTCCCAATGTGTTGAGAGCATAACAATTAGCCAAAAATGACTATTCAGTCACAGAAAACAAACTTGGACTCACCAAAACATGACCTCAATCAATGCGGGCTTCAAGCTCCTTGAAGCTTCCTGAAACTTCAATGGTTAAAAACCTGCAAAATAAGTCTTCAAATGGCTGTAAAAATAGTTCCAATGGATTCAGAACGTCCAAAAACCCCTAGCTGGGCTTTTACGACACCTCATTTGGCCAAAAAATGAGGAAGATAGGCCTCCTGCCATTTTCCTCCTTCAAGCTTGCTGTCTCTGGTTCGCCAAAACGCACCTCCTGTACGTTGAACCCAACACACACGCCATTTAAGGCGTAAAAACCCGGCACCGAACGCAACTGTGTAAACGGTGCGAACTGTAGGACGGTTAGGCGTGCCCAGCCCCTAACCGCCAAGGCCACAGACACATGGGTAAGCACCCGAAACCATGGGCTAATCGTTTGTTACAAACCAAACTTTAACCCCCGCGCGCTAAGATTAAGGTCATATGGATCGATCCATAAGACAGGGGGCTAACCGTTTGAACACCAAACTAAAACCCGCGCTCCGTGTAGGGTCATATGGTAATAGCACCCGAAAAAAAGGGCTGAATGCCATGAAGTATGCGCGCGCCATAGCTCGGTGTATAATGGGTCACATGGTAACAATGCAACCACGGGCTGGGGCTAAGCCCCAGCCCGACCCAGCGCCAAACCAAACATAATTCAACTTTAAATATATTAAAACACACATATATATCAAGTGATAAAGTGTGGCATGATGGTTGGTCGTACTTTGTTAAAACTTGGCCAGTGGGGAGGTCCGGGGTTCGATCCCCACGGACTCCATAAATTTTGAACCAATAAACCATTGCCATGGTGCCACGTGGCAGCCCATGACTGGGCCACGTGGCACCACACCATTTGCCAAAAATGATGCCACGTGTCGACAAATGATTCACCCAAATCTGCCAATCTGACACTGCCACGTCATCATGTGCCAACTCAGCTCTGCCACGTCAGTATGTACAGACTGTACGGACTACACAGTCAACGTCCTTTTTTTTACCTGTTTGATGATTCGAACAGATCACGATATCTCTTGCTCCCGACGTCCGTTTGAGACGAAACGAGTTTTGTTGGGTTCGCAACGACGAAGGCTACGCTCCTATTCGTTTTGAGGAAATTCCGAGAACTTTGATTTTTGAGCTAAAATTTGACCCCTGGTCTAGATTTTGATCACACCTTCCCACTGAAAGGCTTTTGGACCCACAAAAGATTATGATTATCTGTCTGAGATTCAATACTCTTCTGCTTTCAAGTTCTATCAACTGATTCTACTTGGAAAGTCTTTTCGACAATCACCTGCATACCTTGACATGCCTTGCACTGCAACTAACTATGTCCCTCAACCACTGTTCTCTGGCTACTGCTGACCCACTGTTCTCTTTGTGCTTGGAAGACTTCCAACCTTCCCACTGAGAATCAAGTCCCTCTTGTGAATTTTTTAATGTCAACACAATCCACTCTCCAATGGATTCAAAAACTTTCCTGCGACATCTTGTCACAAGCCAAGAAAACCATCAATCTTGAAAACAAATTCATACAAGACTGAAAATGATGCAAACCAAAACTTTTTTCTCTTCAAGCAAACTGTCGCATCTTGTACTTCATCAAAGAACATGGCGTTTTCCTACATCTTGGTGTACTCAAAATCAACTTACAAGACAACAAACACCATCGACTAAACACAAGTCAAAAAACATGATCGACACAACATAGTCATCAGACAATCATCAACACCAGTCGAGACTCATTTGAAATATATCAACCTTCCAAAATGACAAGTCGACAAACATGATACACAATCATGTTACAATCATGAGTCATTCATGATGAACTATCACCAGATTCACTGCTTATTCATACAAAACAAATGCACGTGCATGACTCTTCAACTCTCCTTCCAGTACAAACATAAGTACATAAACCCAAAATATGTGGGTACATAAGAGCTGAATATGAAAAAGAAATATGGCTGTAACAAGTGAACATCATAATCATATTTTACATCCTCCTGGCGAAGTTGTGCAACAACAAGAATGCCTTCAAATGAATTGCATTCACATGCAACTTGCATCATACAAGTTGTGATAAACTGCTGCAACTTATCATACTCTCAACATAAATGCATACATAAGGATGAAATATGCATCTACAACAGAAAATGCAAGCCTTACTTGCTCAAGAAATCCAACCATTTCTTACCAAGCCAACTCAACGGTGACTTTTTCTG
>ML855469.1:0-23096 GCA_009831015.1 Picea engelmannii | reverse complement strand
AGTGCTGTAGCAGCAACCTTTTTACCTCTCTGGCTACCCTCACAAAGCAAGCCAACCAAAGCAGGAATTGCACCAGATGCACCAATAGTTATCTTGTTTTCATCAACAACTGACAAGCTAAAGAGAGTTGCTGCAGCATTTTCTCTTCCTTCCATGCTACCATTTTTCAGAACCTCAACAATGGGACCAATTCCCCCAGCCATGACTATTGCACCCGTGTTGTTTCCAGAGATGGAAAGGGTAAGAAGAGTTGTCACAACATGCTCTTGTGTTGTAGCATCTGGTGTGGACAAAAGCTTAACTAGCAAAGGAATGGCCCCACCATCTGCAATACAAATCATGTTATCTGCATTTGTCTTGGCAAGAAAACACAGTTCAGCAGCTGCTGCTCTTTTGTCCTGGGGAGATCCACTTGACAACTTTTGCAGCAGAACATTCACAGTTGCTTGGTCACTGGAGGTATCAAACGTAGATCCAAATGCATTTCTTGATCTATTTCGTAGATCCACACCATTAGATCCAAACCACTCTTCAATCAGGCTTCGCACTACGCAGTTAGGTATCAATTTTGTGTGTGGCAACATCTGCTTTGTTTTAGGGCAAGTTCTTTTTCCCGAATCTATCCAATTCTGTATGCAAGCCCGATCATATGTCTACGTAAAGCCAGTGATAACCGGCCATAAGTACAGGACAATGGAAGAAAAAACATAAATACCACACAGAAAGTACAAATCAGTATTTTCTTCGAGTTTTCATAGGCTTAGAGAAAGAAGCCATCATTGAGTGTCAGAGGTAGTAAGGTAAATAAAGGTTTCAAACCTCTCCTGTAGCCAAAATAACAGGATCTGTCATTAGCTCCATGCATATTGGGCAACGTAAATCATCAAAAATAGCACAACATCCAGGTTTCATCCTGTAGCTCTGTATGGAAAAAATTTAAAAATGTACCACTATAAAGATAATGTTGGACATTTCCATGAGTCAAATTTTAAAGACATTAAACAAACAATAAGCACCCAAAAAAACATTACAGTTTGGTACCAAAACAAGGATGGACATTTCCATGAGTCAAATTTAACGACATTAAACAAACAATAAGCAGCCAAAAAACATAACAGTTTGGTAACAAAACAGGGAAAACACTCTTGCCAAAAAGAGATTTTACAAATATCAAAACTTAAGGTTATTCACCTGTTCTCCAACAAACTTTTGCAAAAGAGAGATTTTACAATTATCAAAACTTATGGTTCTTCACCTGGTCTCACCTGTTCTCGAACCTACTGTGATAATCCAAGTTCACCTGGTCTCACCTGTTCTCCAACTTACTTTGACAATCGAAGTTCTTTGTAAGAAAGTATTATGTGCCCAAAGTTGTGCTGATTCAAGTTTTTCAACATAGTCTCACATTCCAAGATATCCAAGATATTTTCAGGAAGTATCGTGTGCCCAAGTTGTGCATTGGGTGAACATGGGATGTTAGTAAAAGTTTTCCAGACTTCCAAGTAAATGAACATGGAAAGTTAATAAAAGTTTTTTCCAAATAAGTGAACAGCTGAAGTTAGTAAAAGTTTTCAAGAGTTTCAAGTAAATTTTATAGATCCCTGCATTAAGTGAACATGGGAAGTTAGTAAAAGTTTTTAAGAATTCCATGTAAATTTTATAGATAGATGCATAATAAATGTAAAATAAAGTGGTAATTTTTTTTATTTTTTTTTAAATATGTACATAAATCAAATATTATGTTTTATTTTTAATTTGTTATTTTTTGGAATTTAGTTATATAATTTTTATTTAAATTGATAAAATTATTAGTTTAAATCAAAAAATGAATTTAGTTTTCTAGTAATTTATGATTTATGTATTATTAATTTCTTCTTTTGATTCATCATATTTTAAAATTATTTTATAAATATAGATGAAAAATGTATGGAGTGGTTTTATAGATGAAAAATGTGATTTATGAGTTATGTATTATTAATCTCTCATGTATTACTAATCTTTCTTTTTAGTTTATTACATTTTAAAATTATTTTATAAATATAGATAAAAAAATGTAAGAAAACTTGGTGTTATAGATGAAAAATGTATAAAAAAATGGTGGTTTTGAATTTCAAATTTTCTACATAATAAAGATAATAATTGCCTTTTTATTTAAAAATTTATTATATATATTTAATTAAACTTTAAGTCTTAAATAAGAATAATCAATCATTAAATCAAACTTATTGTTTATAGATAATCAACTTATAACAACTTTAATCAATTAAGATATCACTTATGTGACTTTTCTAAGTGGTAATGGCATAATCTTTTCCTTAGTCTTTTAAAATTGTTAACCTTTAATAGGCTAAAATTGTTAACTTTTAATAGACAAGTCAAAGTACGACAAGGGAAATGACATGGGCATGTGAAATAATTAATGAAGTTGTGTGTGTGGGGAGTCTACATGTAACATGAAACTATTAATAATGGTGTTGTCTAACTCTTCTACATTTTGTTTTTTTTGGTTTGAATCACACCACTGATTATTTTATGTTGCTTAAATTGCATTTTTGAATGCATAAATGGATTCAACGTGGTTAAAAACCCCTGGGGCACCAAGATACAAAAATTACCACTCATAACAATCACTTGTGGGATTTCGGGCAAATATCCCCGAAAAAGAGCCAAAACACAAAAGATTTAGACTATAACATTAATAATGAGGTTGTGTTTTGCAATGAAGTTTTGTTCCACCTTGATTAATGAGATATCATCAAACAAATGTCACAAATTGGATTTATACATTATGATGAGCTTACCAGTTAATGTTTTTTCTAAACATTAATTTAAAATATGATGAACTTATCAATTATTGTTGTTTTTAAACATTAATTTAGTATATAATGGGATGCTTATTGTTTAAAATAATATAGTATTTAGATTTAATGTTTAATAAAATTTTATAGTATTTAGATTTAATGTTTATATAGTAAATGGTCAAATTTGATCACTACATTTTGATTTTTAATACATAACCTAAATTGATTTAGATATTTTGAACATCTAATTTACTAATCTATCATTTATGTAATTTCTATGATTCCAAGTATAATAGTTGAAACTTTTAATAAAGTTGTGTGGGGAGTTCCAATAGCATGTGGAACTATTAATAGAATTGTTAAGTTTAGTAAATTTTGATTATTAATACATAACCTAAATTGTGTTAATTAATTTTGAACATCTTATTTACTAATCTAGCATTTATGTATTTTTTATGATTCTAAGTATAATAGTTCAAACTTTTAATAAAGTTGTGTGGGGAGTTGGTAATGGCATGTGAAACTATTAATAAAATTGTGTGGCGATGTCATGTGGAACTATTGATAAAATTGGGTGAAAAGTTTGTTAACATGAAATCTTAATTTATCATTTATGTGGGTTTTTTTATTCAAAGTTTGGGAACATCAAATCCTAATCTATTATTTATGTGGTTTCTTTGATTCAATGTATAACAATTGAAACTTAATCTATTATTTATGTGGTTTCTTTGATTCAATGTATAACATTTGAAACTTTTAATGAAGTTGTATGGGGAGCTAGCAATCCCGTGTGGAACTACTAATAAATTTGTGTGACAATGACATGTGGAATTATTAATAAAATAGTGTGAAGAGTTTGTTAAACAAATGTGAAATCCTAATGTATCATTTAAGTGGTTTTTTTGATTCAAAGTATGGCATGTGGAACTACTAATAAAATTGAGTGGCAATGGCATGTGGAGCTATTAATAAAATTGAGTGAAGAGTTTGTTAACTAGATGTGAAATCCTCATCTATAATTTATGTCGTTTCTCTAATTCAATGTTGGGAAAGTGGAACTACTAATAAAATTGTGTGGCAATAGAATGTGGAACTATTAATTAAAATGTGTGAAGAGTTTGTTAACCAAATGTGAAATCCTAATCTATCATTTATGTGGTTTATTTGACTCAAAGTATAAGGGTTGGAACTTTTAAGGAAGTTGTGGGGAGCTAGCAATGGTATGTGGAACTACTAATAAAATTGTGTGGCAATGGCATGTGGAATTATGAATAAAATTGTGTGAAGAGTTTGTTAACTAGATATTAAATCCTAATATATCATTTATGTGATTTCTTTGATTAATTGTGTGAAGAGTTTGTTAACCAAATATGAAATCCTAATCTATCATTTATGTGGTTTCTGAGATTCAATGTATGGGAGTGGAACTATGAATAAAATTATGTGGCAATGACATGTGGAACTATTAATAAAATTGTGTGAAGAGGTTGTTAATCAAATGTAAAATATTTTGTCATAATATACAAATTAAGATCATACTCTAAATGTTTTATGGATTTTCAATTTTTTTCATTAAATTTAATCATTTATTTTATATTTTTTTTCGTATCTTAATTTTAATTTAAAATTGGGTAATAAAATTACATGCATCATATACTAACATTATAAATAAAAAATATTTTAAGATGTTAAACTTATCTATGTATTAAAAGTAACAATTTAATTAATCTAAAATTATAGTTTTAATATATATATTTTAATTTACTTAATGATAAACCAAAAAATTGCAAATACTTTTAATTATTAACCTTATTTTCCATTAAATTTATATTATAACAAATATAAATTTATTATAATCTATACACAATTCTACTTAATAATATATATACCTTAATTAATTATATATGCACCTTATGACATTAAATATATCGATTTTTTAAAATTATAACACAAACTAAAACTCCTTCACTATATAATTATTACATCCAAAAATATTTTACCACTAATTTATTTTATGAAAATAAATGTTTTAAAGATAACATAAATATAAATATGAAATAATTAAACATAAAAATATAAATTTGGTTTACATTTTCAATCAAAGTTTTATCATTATTTATTTAAATAAAAACATTTTTAATAAAATACAAATTTTAAATACTATAAATACAAAATAATTAAACATAAATTTGATTTACATTTTCTATCAAAGTTTAATCATTATTTATTTAAATAAATATATTTTTTGTTTTAAAATAAATTTTTGCTAATATATCATTACATAGTTCATCATATCTATTTATCTCATATATTTTTTTTCCTAGAGAAAAATATATTTATATTCACAAGGGATAAATATACATGTTGTTATTCAAAAAAGGACTGGACATGGATTCACAGACTATCCTAATAAAACAAAAAAAATCCTCTCTTCCTATTCAACATTCAACATTTAACATATTTACTTTCTAAACAAAACAAATACAACATACCCTAACCAAGCCTGACCATCATCCCATACTTTCATCTAGTGCTACAATCCTTCATTTCTTTACATAAAAAATAAACAATCCAATAGAAGCTTTGGAAAAAATATTAAAACTAAAATTCCAGAGACTCAATCTCCTCCCCATCTATAAATTCGTATAGACCAATGGCCCCAACAACGACTTCGTTTGATATCTCTCCAAATTTCCCATTAAGATCCCTATATATGTGTCTAAAGGAGATACATTCAAAGGATTTAAATTAGACCAGAATATCCTGGAGAAGAGGGCCAATATGCACATTCACCACTAAAGCTATTGTTTATGCCCAGTTAATGACCAACTTTGAGTTTCCCATCATAATATAGGTGGATACTAGTGGCCACCAACATGTTCCACTAATTCATAATGGTTCCACATCTTGACAGTTTTTCTATAGTTTTTCGAGTCCCAAACTTTCGAGGTTACTTTTGTAATATCCCTAGGCCGAACCCAATTGTAATGTAAATGAAAATGTACTTAAGCTCGTGAGGTCTTTGAAATATTTTTTTTGTATGCACATTTCATGGCATAGTGCGCGCATGTACTGCGCAGTAAAATGAGGAATTTTGGACATTCCAAGATACCGCGTGCAACAACATAAGTGCGCATGATTTTGAGGTCAGGTAACCATTTGTGTATATGCTATGTTTTATAGGCTCATGAGCCAATTATTATAAGCTAGGATGCTTATGTTTTGATTAGGCCGAAGATACTAGATGTTAAAGGCCAGTGTGCTTATTTTTGTATATGTCTCATAATTAATATAAAATACATCGTTGCACGTAAACCAACCATGATAAAAGAGATGGGGGACTAAAATCCACTGGTTAGGGAAAGGGAAGGGCCTAAAAGTTAAGGAAAAGGGATAAGCTAGGGAGCTTAAGCCAAAAAAGAATATTATATTAATATTTATTAAATCATAAAGTATGGATAATTATTTTATCCTAAGTTCTAAAGTTGGGAACAAGTGGGGCCAAAGTAGCTCCCAACCTAACAAGTGTCAAGTTCGGGACATGCATACATATTGTTGGGACTTAGTTCATTTTCCCATATTTTTCCTGATTCTTCCCATCATTCCTTCCATCATTCAGTCATCCAGTCAGTAATCCATGAGCATGCACACACCAATTGAGCTATCCTTTGTATCTTCATGATTGTACTTCAACCAGTATCCATAGCCTTTTTATGTTGGTGTAGTTGGTTATCTTGGGAGTTTGACTAAAGAAGTGGGTTGTCAGGCCCATGGGATATTGAAGAGACGGGTTGTCAGGCCTGTGAGAAATTTCTCGCTGGGTGAGAGAATTGTTGGTAATTGATTCCCTGAAGTTGCTAAACTGCAGCTACAGTGATCTGAGACTTCTTTTCTTGCCTATTGTTGAAGCCCAGAAAGGAAGTGGGGTAGCCAAAGGACTGTTGAGCAAAGAAGGGGCACACTTCCTGGGGTGGGACAGGCATGTGGGGAATGAGGGACTGTAAGCTGTTAGTTTGAGTTGGCACCTGTGACAGAGTCTTTATTGTTGTCTATGAACCATTATCTTGGTTAGGAATCTCTTTATCCGGGTGGAGTTTAGTCCCATCTCGGGGGTGACCCACTACTGAGAGTGATGAGCAGTGTGGACTAAGGCTAGTAGGCTCGTGGAAGGTCTGCACACTATTGGTGACATTATTACCAAGATAAGTGTCAATTGTGTGATAAATTTACACGTTGCATTGTTATTTATGTGTGTATTTTTATGGGTTTATCTTATGTGTGGTTATAACTGTCTGTATATTTCTGGGTATTTCCTGTATATGCTACATGTATATGTTTACTATTATTTCAGTGTGAATCTGTGCATTTACATATGTATTTGGTTGTTTACGTCACATATATATACTTCCGCAAGAGTTCTATGTGTATATATTTTAATTGCATGCAGTTCACAAAAATTTTGTGGCATATCTTAGTTGGATGCTCGGTATGTTACAGTATGTTCCACAGAGAGAATATAAAGTGTTCTCTGGCGTAGTGTGGCCCAGCATGGATGGTCGGGGACGTTACAATTTTGAGTCCCACGACAATGTTTTACTGACACAGAAGAATCAAATAGATGTCAAAGGCATGTAATGGGATATTTAGAATGTGTACTTCTCATCTAGACCTTTCCAATGGGCTACTGAGTGCCCCAAACAAAGATCGCATGAAAAGGAACACCATCACGAAGTTGATGTATCAACTAACAACATCAGGGCCCATAAACATTTTGGTGTTTCATCTTCTAGGGTTAGGTTTTTGGATGTTTAGGGTTTTCTCATTTATTATTTATATTAAAATCCATTTTCAACCTCTTTGTAATCAACTTATTGCAAATGAGCATAACCAACACATCTCTCTCTTTAGGGATAAACTACCACCATTCTAGCTAGTTTGTATGCTTTGCATTTTATAGTCTTTTGTATTCCACTCATTAATGTAATCTAAGTAAACTATATTTTGGAGAATGAATAAATCAAACGCAAAATCCAAGAGACAATTCTGAAGGGCCACATTAGACAAAGATCATTTCCTTACAGGATCCCAATTGTTATGGCACAACAGAAGAATCTGAAGGAAATAGTGTAAGAGTAAATGGAGAAGAACCCCCAAAACATCCCATGATGGATTTTTCTATAATTACATGAAATCAAGAACCACATGGTCTTCCCCCAAAGAATCTCATGTAACCATTTTTCTCTATTAAACCCAATATGGGTAAATAAAATCTAATAAAAGGACTTACCCCCTTTATCCCCCTCTCTTGTGGAATCATAGCCCCCTATCTCTTATCCTTGTTTGTCTTGCAAAAAACGATGTATTTTACTAATATATATAGAATTATTACATTTACTGGGCACTCTGGCCCCTTTTCAAGTTTACCGACTCACCATTCTAAGTCAGAATTACATAATACATTTTAGTTCATAGGGATCAAAACCTTCTAACATCTTCATATAAAATAATATCCTCATTAGAAATACCTTGTAGGAGGCTGAGAGTTTTTCATACAATTTATCCAATGAATTGATCATATCCTCCATTGTATTTTCTTTTCAAATATTGAAGGCCACTGACGCTTCCAGGCACAATCGTATTGTTCCTAGTGCCTTTCTATCAAGAACCTCCCATTCTTCATCCTTCATATTCATCGAATGATTTGTTTTTTATACCAATGGTAGGAAAAGATACTTATGATATATATAGTATTCCATTTGCATATTCGATATGATCCAAGTGGATATCGGTGGCCACCCACCTATTCCACTAGATCAAAATGCAGTTTTCCACATCGGTAGTTTCTCTACAGTTTTTTGTGTCCCAAAATTTCAAGACCATTTTGAGACCCGAAACAATGAGTTTTTTTTTATGTTTGGGGTCCCAAGTGATATTCGTAGGCTTAGGCCTAGCCCCAGTAAAAAAAAAATTGTTCTCGGCTAGACCTTTCCAACAAGTTATAGTGCACCCCAAACGGAGATCAGATGCAAATGTTACGCCATCAGGAAGTTGACATATCAACTACCCCCATCGGGGCATGAAAACCTTTTGGCGTTTCATATTTCGGGGTTAGGTTTTTCGATTTTCTTTATGTTAAAAAGATTTTTGGATCCTCATTGTAAACAACATCTTCTTGTGAATGAACGTAACTATCACATCTCTTCTAAGAGATAAGTTGCCACCATTCTAGTGAGTTCTTTCACTCTGTGTTTTTAGAGTTTCTGTACATTTCTTTAATTAATAAAAATTGTGCATTATTGTATCTCTATGTTTCTTACAATATATATGTGAATTTGCTTATTATATTTCCATCATCATTTCATTCTCAAAATAATCTAGATCAGTGGTATCAGAGTGGGATGCTCATTGTTGTTTCTTAGTGCATGTCCCCGATGAGCTAGAGGTATAGAGAGTTGGATCTCGATCTAGTTTCTCTTGAGGAAAACTACTCTTTCCAGCCCAAATGACCTCCCATGGAAGAATAAAAGAGAGACGCGAGAGAAAAATATTCTATTCGATTATTACTAGAGGAATCCCTCACGCGACAAAGGGATGAAATAATGGAGAATTTTTCCCAAATCCTTCGAAGGTTGTCGAAAATAGTAGACATGTATTTATCAAACAACCAATTTGGAGGTACAACCCTTTTCAAGGTACAAGTTAATTTTGATATTCCCGTGTTTGAAGGTCAGATAGATGCAAATGCTTTGGAAAAGTGGTTAAATCTACTAGAAGGTTATTTCTTTGTTCAAAAAATTTCCGACAGACAAAATATCACCTTTGCGCTCCTTAAGGTTTTTCCCCATGTAAAATATTAGTGGGAAACTTACTGTGAGAAAAATTTCACAAAGGAGTCTGGAATATTTTGGGTTGAGCCCACATGGGATTTTTTTATGGATATGGTCAAGGAGAAATATTACCCTGTTGGAAAATATGATGACCAATACATGAGATGGACCACGTTGCATAAAGAGAGGGGCCAAATAGTACTGGGGTTCACAAATACCTTCCATAACTTGTGCAAAAATATGGGTATAAAAGACATCGAGTGACATATTCTTCTAAAATACCACAAGGCTCTACACAGGTACATCCAAACCGAACTAGAGTTTATGGACATCTCATCACTGGGAACCTCTTATTGATATGTTGTCAAAATAGAATAAAAATTTAAGCAGTAGAACTAGTGGGAATTTGGGTCTACAATTCCACAATAACCAATGTATGGTAAAGGAAGCCCCAACTCACAAAACATTCAAGCTCAAGTCAACTAGTCCAAGCAATACAAAAAGAAGGGTAATGGGAATATGAATAAGGAAACTGGGAAGTGGTGTGACTTCCACAAAATCCCTTGGCACAACATCGATGAATGTCACTCAAAATAGTCATTGGTGGTCAAGCTCAAACAAATAGAGCCAAGACCTGACTTGGAATCTAATTTAGAAAATAATAAAATGAAACATATCCTTGATGCATAACCCATTGCTACTGTAGCGACCACAACAATATAACCATAAGAACCAGAGGATAATGAGGACGGGGAGTGCCTCTTACATTCATAGATGTGGGTGAAGGGTACCCCAATGCATTTTATTATTGATAGTAGAAGCCAGAAGAACCTCATCTCAACAAAGGTTGTTAAGCAGCTTGATTTCCTCACAACACCATCCAGCAATAAAGTTCTTCTTATACTACTTCAAGAACAAGCCTAATACCCATTAGAATTTGAAAAATTAAATCAATTTTATGGTTGGTGGATTAGCAAGAAAGAGAAAGAAAGAGAGCATCAAACTCTTTGTAGAGACATTCCATTGGGCATGGAGTCATAACATTCTGAAGATCAAATGCAATCAAGCTATATAACAGAAAAAATGGATATATAATGATGAACAGAAGAATGAAGTAGATAACACTAAGAATAAATATTCATCAAGCAACGATTCTTTCTACAAAATGAATTAAAAGAATACTTGAACATAAATCATGATAGAAGGCAATCACTGCAAATCCTTTGCAGCTCATAAATCTCGTGCCCATGAACAATGATTGATCCTCAATGTCTTAAATTCATTCAAGCAAGATGAAAATATAAATTGAAAAACAGATAAAAAACAATTTGATAGTAACAAATCTCATGAATCTCTAATGGAAAAAATGTTGCATTCTCATATACCCAGCAGGCTTACAAATTATCATACACAACTAAATTGTCTCAAGCTCTCTCCTAAATCTCTCTAGTCCCCCTTTTTGGAGTCCTCTCATCCATTAAATAGAAAACTAAATCAGTAATATCTTTAGGAGGTCACAACCTACTCCATGCATTGGATTCTATGCCTTAGAGATATGCGGCAAATAGAAAATCCAACTAATTCCTTGATTTTTGGAAACTGTCTTTTAGAATAAATGCAACTGCATCCAACTCATTGCATGGATATTTAGTGGATTTGAATCTTAGGTACAAGTGTCCCTTGGTGTCTAACTGATCTTTCAGAACCCATTCAAACCTCCTTAGAAGGTGGAATCCCTCCTACAGCTCAGATTTGTCAAACTATTAGAGTTTGCAGCGCAATTTCAGGATTCACTGCAAACTTTTCTATAGGTGATGATTTTGACTTTTCTCCCAAAGGACAAACTGGGTCAGGTTGATTTGTGGTCAGGAAGTCAATAATATAATGATTCATATCCATAATTTGTTTTGTAAGAACTCAGCAGGGATGATTTTAGGGGCTAAATTTCGCTCATGGGCTAATTTTCCATGGTTTTTCCAAAAACAAGATTCGCTATTTTAAAAATGATTCGCCCAAATTCTATAGGATAAAATTATTTTAACTTAAAAATCGCCAAAATTTTATAAAAACTATATAAAATCCTTAGAAATTTGAATATTTTTACAAAAATATCGTCAAACATTTATAGTTAGCATATGAAGGATTAGTAAGATTCGCCAAGGTTTCTACATTTTAAAATAAATTTCCATCCTTAAAATCATCCCTGGAACTCATATCATAATTTAAAAGTTACGATGAAAATATGATTATGTTGTGTACTAATTCGCTACAAACTATCCCAAAACTACCAGTTCGCAACACCTTTGACAACACGTGCTGCAAACTTTCTCGTAGGTGCGTTTTTACATTCAAAATTGATTTCAACTGTTAAAACTTACAAAACAAGTTGGAAAACCTCTTAGAACCCACTACAATATTCTGAAACATGAAGTAACCTTTCCAAAAATACATATAATTGTGATAATAATAGCTAAGACAAAGTCATTCCTAAGAATTATAAACATGTGTATAAAATACATCATGGAAATTTTTTATGTTGATGCAGAAATGATGCCCTGTCTTCATCTTTTCTTGGTGCTTCTCTGAAAAATGGTTATGAGTTTAGAAGCTACAGGCCATGGGTCTCATCCCTGAAAATTTATCCTCCTTTGTGAACCTTTTTACCTTGTTGGTTGTCCATAGCTAATTTCAAACCCTTTTCCCTTTTATAATAGTTTTTATCAGATGTATGATGAAAACAAGAATATTTACGGTTTTTTATTTGAATTTTTCACAATTTACGATTTACTAAATGAAAATTTCATGTACAACAATAGTGTGAGAATGAAAGCACTACAAGTAGGAGATGAGAGGAAAGAAAAAAAATCTCTAAAATGGATGAGGCTGCAATCAGGAAACATTCATGGAAATTCTATGTAAAACAAAGGATTCACAGTGAGATCCTTCAGTTTGCAGCGCACAGTTAGGTTTTCAGTGCACAGTCAAGTTTAGACTAGGTTTTAATGAAAGAGGTTTGTAAAAATCCCAAGTTTGAAAAGGAAAAATATTTTGAAAGAGAGGATACTTCAAACCTTAGTGAAAAGACAATGAGCGAGGTTTTTACCAATGAGGAAACAGAGGGTTCATAGCGCACAATGAAGTTTGTAGCAAATACAAAGAATACAGTCCATAACACTAACTTAAATTTGTAGCAGATAGGGTCATGGATGTAAGAAATGGCTGCAACTAATATTTTTGGTGAAAAAAAAGAAACTTAGGTCTGCAAAGGCTTAATATACAAGGACTATAGAAACTGAACAAGTGAAAAAGTTTACAACACAAATGATATGGAACGGTTTACAACGTGTAGAAAAATTACAACAATTAGGGTTAAATTATAATACACCTTTAAGAAGTGAAACTATACATCAAGCAAATTTCTTGGTATATAAATCTCACTCCTTATTGCAGAAAACCAAAACAATCAGTCCTTGAAACTTTTAATCCACCATCAATCCGCTATGTAGAGTTCGCAGCGCCTAGAAAGTTGGAAGCACACTTACAGTTCGCAGCGAATTGAACCAGTCTGCATCGCACTTACTCAATGCAATATTTTCAAATGGAAATGAGGATACGAAATGATAAAGATTCCTTTTGAAACCGACCCTTGGAAATGTTTGATGATGGCCAAGTGCTAAAAACAATATTGGTGCTAACATTAGATCCTACTGGGGAATGGCATGCTCCCTGCGAGTTGACAAGAACTTGTAGTTTCCGTGCCTTATCCATTTTGAAAATATGAAACTTGTAGCTATCCATCATGCGCTACAGCTAACCTGAGCTACAAGCTGTGAATTGTTTCCTGCATGAAGTATACTTCTGCTCTTTATTGAAAATTAAAACATTCACACACTAAAAACAAACCTCAAACTGCAAATCAAATCCTCACATACTGAGTTTATTTATATACACTTCTACATTAATCAATGAATCCTTCTTGCTCATGTAAAATCATTTTTACAGTGTACCCATGCAAGAAACTTGTTAAGAAACTTCTTTTTTTTTCATCTTTGAATATTAGTAAAATAGGAGGAGCTGAAAGATATAAATAATTTAAAATATCATACCTATATCTCTTTAACCCTTGTATTATAAAAGTATGGACATAAATCTATTTTCCCCATTTTGACTCCATATATATTTCCACTATATCCTGGAAAGAGAAACAATACTCCTCCTGTTGATTGATAAACTCTTTTACTTCTCCTTGAACATTTCCAGATGCATTTATAGGAATATTGTCCAGAAGAAATCCTTCATATAATTCAACATAAATATTAACTTGATTGTCAGGAATTTCTAAATATGCTACTACATATTCTTGAATAGCATCGTCATATTGTTGTTTACTGGAATCTAAAATGAAAGATACAGGAAGAATATAATCTGCCACAAATTCTGATTTCTCTATCCATGTTTTTAAAAATAGTTCTCAGAAACTTATAATTGAATCAATAAAATCAGTATGCAAACCTTTAACCCAATCTTGGCAATTTACCTCCGATGAATCATAAAACATCCTCATGTCTACATCTTCGTGAACGATCCCAAGGAAGTCAATAAAATATTGAAAATTTGAGAGATGTATTTAGAATTTACTCAAATCATTTCCATCAAATTTTGGATACCTCTCTAGACATTCTTTATTATCATGCAATGGATTGGGAAAACCAGGAATACCTTTGATATCCAAAGATGCATAGCTTGAAGCAACTAAGTATGTCATTTAGAACCACAGGAACCAACAATGGAGCCACCAGTAAATTTTTGAACAAGGATTCGTGATCCAAATGGATATCATTGGCCTCCCACCTTTTCCAACTGGCTCAAAATAGTTTTCTGACAATTTTGACAATTTACTATTTTTAGTAGTTTTAACTTCTGGGGTCATTTTGAGGGACTAAATTAAGGTTTTTCTAGATCGATCTCCTCAATGATAGTCAAGGAATTATTGAGCCCCCAAAATTAATCTCCTCGAAGATACCTTTCCAATGGGCTATCACATGCCTAAAATGGAGATTGTATGCAAAAGTTACGACCTCGGGAAGTTGATGTACTAACTTACCCAAATGGGGCCCATATGACTTTTGGCTCTTCATCTCCTAGGGTTAGGTTTTTGGATGTCTAGGGTTTTTGGAATTATTTTTTATTGTAAAAATTCCTTCAGAGCCTCATTGTAATCTTTTTTTTGCAAATGTGCGCAACCTTCACATCTTTTCTCAGAGATAAGCTACCACCATTCCAACAAGCTTGTTTCCGCTGCATTTTATAGTTTTAGATTATTTTGTTATTGAATAGAAAACTAGTTTTACTGTATCTTTGTTATTTTGTGTTAAGAACCTGTTAATAATCTACATTCATTTCATTCTGCTCATAAAATACAGATCAGTGGTATCAGAGTAGTCTGCTCCTTATCGTCTTAATGCATGTCCCCAACGAGCTCAGAGTACAAAGAAATGGGTCTCGTCCTTGTTTCTCTTGAGGATATAAGCTCTTGCATGCCCACGTGACCTCTCATGGAAGGAGAAAATAAAGGTGATGGGATAGGATATCCTTTCAAACTGTTGATTGAGGAAGCCCTCATGCAACAAAGGAACGAGATGATGGATAGTTTTGCACAAATCCTTCAGTGGCTACCAACAGGCAACGCATCTTCTTCAAACGGAGGCGTCGCCCCTTTCAAGGTACAAATAAACTTTGATATTCCTATATTTGAAGGTCAGATAGACCCAGATGTTGTATACAAGTGGTTGAATCTACTAGAAGGGTATTTTTCTGTCCATGACTTTTTGAATAGAGAAAGTATTACTTTTGCGCTCCTCAAAGTCGTTCCCCATGTCAAAGATTGGTGGGAAACTTTCTGTGAGAAAAAGGAAACAGAGGAAACCTCATTATTTTCAGTCAGGACCACTTGGGAATCCTTCAGGGATGCTATTAAGGAACAATACTACCCTGTCGAAAGTTATGACGACATGCATACCAAATGGACCACACTGCGACAAGAAAGAGACCAAGGAGTGCCAGATTTCACAAATATCTTCCATACCTTGCGCACCAAGTTGGGTATCAAATATTCATAGCGACGTATGGTGCTCAAGTATCATGGTGCTTTGCATAGATACATCCAGACTGAAATGGATTTATGGACATCTCATCCTTGGGCATGGCCTACCGATATGTTGTCAAAATTGAGAAGAAGCTCAAACAAAAGACGCGACAATTTGGGCCTGGGAACCCCTCACAACAAAAGCCAGGAAAGGGTGGCCCCAACCCACAGAAAAAACGACAGAGAAAAGATGGACAATATCAGGACAACTAGTCCAAGCCGCAAGAAAATAAGGACACCGAAAAGAGAAAGAAAGATATCGAGAAGTGGTACGACTTCCATAAGATCCCTTGGCATAACACTACTGATTGCCGCTCAAAAAAGTCACTAGTGGCCGAAGTGAAATCCTTTGAATCAGATGTGGATTATGACTTTGAGCTAGAATCAGAAAGGGGAAGACAGGTCATTGACACGAAACCCAGTGCCATTGTTTCTACCAACAAGATTCAACCTGGTGAACCAGACGACCCAGAATAAGGACAACGCCTCTTCCATTCATAGATGTGGGTAAGATCCACCCCGTTGCACTTCATTGTTGATAGCAGTATCCATAAGAACCTCATCTCAGTAGAGTTCGTCAAGCAGTTGGCCCTGCCAACAATGCCTCACCCACAACCCCACACCATTGGATGGCTCCGCCAAGGAAGCGATATCCGCATCATCCAACAATGTCGAATGTTGTATGACATCAAGCCCTTCAAAGATGAGGTATTGTGTGATGTTTTTCCTCTCGAAGTTTTTGATGTTCTTTTGGGCCAACCTTATTTATGGAAACATCATGTTGTATATGAGTCTAGGCCACGTAGTGTTATTATTACTTTGAATAGGAAATTGTACAGGATACCTTAGGCAGTCCCACCTAGTGTTATTTCCTTGATCTCTACTAAGCAATGCAGGAAGGTCATCTCTCAGATGGGGAAGTTTTTCTTCTTCGTGATTCATTCTCAGAATAAACGAAATATCACAGCACATCTAGGATCTTTGTGGATGACCTATCCACACAACAAAATCAAGTAGATAAGGTCATGGAAGAATACTTGGATATCTTCTCCTCACCTACAGGGGTACCTCTACACTGCCAGGTCAAGCACCCCAACGATCTGAACCCTGGTGGACCGCTGCCCAATGGGCCAGTCTATCGCCTCTCTTTGTTAGAGAATGAGGAGATCAAGCGACAGATCCAAGAACTACTCCACAAGGGGCACATCTATCCCAGCTCATCGCCTTGCGGGAGCCCAATCATGCTGGTACAGAAGAAAGATGGAACTTGGCGACTCTGTATTGATTACTGGGCTCTGAATAAAATCACAGTCAGAAATCGATACCCAATTCCCCGAATCAATAACCTCCTTGATTAGCTAACAAGGGCCAAATACTTCAGTAATATTGATCAGAAGTCTATCTACCACCAGGTCCCGATAGAACAGACAAATGTATGTAAGGCTACCTTCAAGTCAAACGAAGGCCTTTTTGAATGGTTGGTCATGCCGTTTGGTTTTTCAAATGCTCCAACCACTTTCATGAGGATGATGGACGATATCCTGTGACCATTCACCAATACTTTTGTAGTGGTGTATCTGGATGACATTCTAATTTACAGTAAGACTTGGGGCAAACACTTACAACATATTTAGTAGGTTTTGCACACCCTGCGACAACACAAGCTATACCCCAACTTGGAAAAATGCTCCTTCGGCATGGAGAGGGTCCATTACCTGGGGTACATCATTGATCATCATGGCGTACATGTGTATCTAGCCAAGATCCAATTCATTCGTGGATAGCCAGCCCCAACAACACTCACTAAGCTTCATAGCTTCTTGGGCCTTGCCAATTTCTACCATAGGTTCATGTTGGCATTCTCCCATATTGCATGGGCCCTTAGCCAAATAAACAAGGGTGGCGGTAAGGCGAAATTTGTGTGGGGCCGGTCCCAACAACAAGTGTTCGATGATTTGAAGCAGCGCTTGTGCTCAACCCCATTACTTTCACTACCAGACTTGCATCATCCCTTTGAGATCTAGACAAATCCTTCAGACTATGTTTTGGGTGTCCTTCTCACTCATCACGGCCACCCCATGGCCTATCATAGTGAGACACTGTCAGATATTGTCTGTAAGTACCCTACTTATGACAAATAAATGTACTCCATTGTGCAAGCTTGTTGCCAGTGGAGAAATTACATTCTTGGGAAGGATATAGTCATCCACATTATTCATAAGCCACTGCAGTTCATGCAGACACAAGGAAAATTTTAGAATGACCTCCATCAAAAGTATTCCACATACTTGCAGCAATTCCACCTCAACATCAAGTATAAAACAGGAAGCACCAATCGCGTCATTGATTGACTCAGCAGACCGCCAGTCGTGACACTCACCATAGTGCTAGACTCTTGCGGCCATGCGACATATGGATGGCCCCAACTCTATGAGACAGACCCTGACTTCGCCACCACGTACCAAATGTTTGGTGCAAACGCAGTTGTCGATAATTTCCATCTTCAGGATGGGTTGTTGTATCATCTGAGCCATATCTGTGTTCCATCAAGTGAGCAAGTGAATATTATCTGGGAAGTCCACTACAGTCAGGTGGCAGGACACTTTGGCCTCAAAAAGACAGTGGCAATGCTACAAAAACATTTCTACTGGCCGAAACTTTGATAGGAGGTCAACAAGTATATCAGGTCCTGCACTGTCTGCGCTATTGCCAAACTGGACACTAATAAACATGGCCTATACACCCCTCTTCCTACTCCTGACAGGCCATGGGAATCCATTTCAATGGAATACATGTCGGGCCTCTTTTCCACCAAGCGGGGAAATGACTGTGTTTTTTTGGTTGTTGATAGCTTTTCTAAGATGGCGATTTTGGTTGCCTGCAAGAAGAGCATCACAGCAGAGGCCACTACCAAGCTCTTCTTTGAACGAGTCTGGGTACATTTTGGAATCCCACAAACCATTGTATTAGATTGATATAGTCGATTTCTCAGCACATTCTGGTTGAGCCTCTGGTCATTGCTGGACACCAAGCTCACCAAATCCATGACCTTCCACCCCCAGACAGATTGCCAAATCGAGGTTGTAAATCAAATGATTTTGCATATCCTTCGCATGTATAATTCAAAGCACCCTTGCACATGGGATGAGAGCCTTCCCTATGTCCAATATAGCTACAACTGAGCCCTGCATAGCTCAACCGACCACAGCCCCTTTCAGGTGGGGTTGGGATTCCAACCATTGGGTGCCATAGATGTTCCACTTCCCCTTGCGGTCACCTCGATCAACTCATCTCCTGCTCCAACTGAAGCTTACAAAGCCACCCAATGATAAGTACAAACAATGCTATGATCAGCATCGGGTGCCACATAAGTTTCAGGTGGGCAACAAAGTTTGGTTGCACTTGCAGAAAGAACGCCTTACAAAACCCCTTCAAAAGATTCTCCCACTCTGTTATGGGTTATACACTATCACCAAGGCCATGGGAGATAATTCTTTTGAGCTTAATATTCCTCCTTTCCTTGTCCTGCACCTAGTGTTCAACGTGGATCTCCTTCGCCCTTATTTCACACCATTATTGGACACCTCAGAAGTAGCAAAACAAATGACACCAATAGAGATCAACCCCGACTGCATAAAAAAAGCATCCAATGATCAAATTGTGGACACACATATCAAGGGCACTCGACAACAAAGGATCCAGCTTTATCGATTCGTCAAATCAGGGCAGCTCCAGCACCAAGGCAAGTGGTTCACCCGGGACCAAATTCAGTAGAAATTTCCTCATCTGATGGGGGGCTTCAACACAATGGAGACCATTGATTCCTAATGAGGGAGGATTGATCTATATGTATGTCAGTGGCCACCCACCTTTTCCAACTGTCTCAAAATAGTTTTCTGACAATTTTGGCAATTTACTATTTTTAGCAGTTTTAACTTCTTGGGCCATTTTGAGGTCCTAAATGAAGGTTTTTCGGGATATATCTTCTCAATGACAACCAAAGGCATGATTTATCCCCCAAAATGAATCTACTTGATGATACCTTTCCAACAGGCTATCACAAGCCTAAAATAGAGATCATACGTAAAAGTTACGACCCCGGGAAGTTGATGTACTAACTTACCTAAATGGGGCCCACATGACTTTTGGCACTTCATTTCCTAGGGTTAGCATTTTGGATGTCTAGGTTTTTTGGCATTCTTGTTTATTGTAAAAAGGCCTTCAGAGCATCATTGTAATATTTTTCTTGCAAATGCACGCAACCATCACATCTCTTCTTAGAGATAAGCCGCCACTGTTCCAACAAGCTTGTTTCCGCTGCATTTTATAGTTTTAGCTTATTTCGTTATTGAATAGAAAACCAGTTTTACTGTATCTCTATTATTTTGTGTTAAGCACCTATTAATAATCTACATTCATTTCGTTCTGCTCATAAAATCTGGATCAAGTCGCCAGGTGAATGATGTGGTTTGTACTGTGTCACCAGCCCTTGTTCACCATCAAAGACTGGATCTAAGATTTGTTGTTCTTCTAGGGACTATTTTCTTCATCTTCTTCCCTGACAACGACGCCAAAAAGGTTATCACTAGAAGTTGTTCTTATATTACTTCAATAAAAAGTATAATACCCATCATAATTTGAAAAATTGAGTAGATAACACTAAGAAGAAATATTCATCAAGAAATGATCCTCTCTGCAAAATGAATTAAAACACTACTTGAACAAAATTCATGAAAGAAGGAAATCACTGCAAATCCTTTGCAGCTCATGAATCTCCTGCCCATGAACAACCATTGATCCTCAATGTCTTAATGTCATTCATGTAAGATGAAAATGTAAAATGTAAAATAGATAAAACACAATATGATAGAAACAACTCTTATGAATCTCTAATGGCATAAATGTTACATTATGATATGCCAAGTAACCTTACAAATCAACATACACAGTTAAACTGCCTCAATCTCTCTCCTAACTCTCTCTAGTCCCCCTTTTTGGAGTCCTCTCACCCATTAAATAGAAAATTACATCAATAATATCCTTAGGAGGTCGTAGCCTACTCCATGAATTGGATTCTATGCCTTAGAGATATGTGGAAAACAAAAAATCCAACTAATTCCTTGATTCCTAGAAACTATCTTTTAGAATAAATGCAACTGCAGCCAACTCATTACATGGATATTTAGTGGAGATGAATATTAGGTACAAGTGTCCCTTCGTGTCTAAATTATCTCTGAGAACCCATTCGAACCTCCTGAGACAGGTGGCAACCCTCCTACAACTCGGATTTATCAGACTGCTAGAGTTTGCAACACAATTTCAGGATTCGCTGCAAACTTTTTCGTAGGTGATGATTTTCACTTTTCTCCCAAATAACAAATTGGGTCAAACTGAGTTTTGTTCAACAAGTCAATAATATAAGTATTCATCTGCAAACAAAATTTTAGAGGAACCCAGATCATAATTTAAACGTTACTATGAAAATACGATTTTGATGTGTACTAATTCGCTACAAACTATCCAAAAACTACCAGTTCACAGTGCCTTTGACAACACGCACTGTGAAGTTTCCTATAAGTGAATTTTTACATTCAAAATTGATTTCAACTATTAAAATTTTCACAACAAGTTGGGAAACCTTTTAGAACCTGCGACAATCTTATGAAACATGAAGTAACCTTTGCAAAAATACATATGAGTGTGATAATAGTAGCTAAGACAAAGTCATTCATGAGAATTATAAACATTTCTATAAAATAAATCATGGAAAACCTTTATGTTGATGCATAAATGATGACATGTCTTCATCTTTTCCTGGTGCTTCTCTGAAAAATGGTTCCTAGTTTATAAGCTACAGGTCATGGGGTTCATCCCTAACAATTTCTCCTCCTTTGTGAACCTTCTTACCTTGTTGAATGTCCATGATATCTTATTTGAAACCCTTTTCCCTTTTATAACAGTTGTTATCACACGTATGATGAAAACATGAATATTTAGGGTTTTTTATTTGAATTTTGCACAATTTCGGATTTATTGAATGAAAATTTCATGTACAAAAATAGTTTGAGAATGAAAGGACTGCAAGTAGGAGATGAGAGGAAAGAAAAAATCCCTAAAATGGATGAGGCTGCAATCAAGAAAAATTCATGGCAATTATGTGTAAAACAGAGGATTTGCAACGCAATCCTTCAGTTTGCAACGCACAGTCAAGTTTGCAGCACACAGTCAAGTTTTCATGACACAATTTTTGTCTAGGTTTTAATGAAAGAGGTTTGTTAAAATCCCAAGTGTGAACAGAAAAAATATTTTGAAAGAGAGGATGCTTCAAACCTGAGTGAAAAGACAATGAGCGAGGATTTTACCAATGTCAAAACAAAGGGTTCGTAGTGCACAATGAAGTTTGCAGCGCATACAAAGAATACAGTTCATAGCACTAAACTGAATTTGTATCAAATAGGGTCATGGATGTAAGAAATGGTTGCAAATGATCTTTTTGGTATAAAAACAAGAAACTTGGGTCTGCAAAGGCTTAATATATAAGGACTATAGAAACTAACGAAGTGAAAAAGTTTGCAGCTCAAATGCTATAGAACAATTTGCAGTGCGCAAACAAATTATAACAATTAGGGTTCAACTATAATACACCTTCAGGAAGTGAAAATGTACATCAAGCAAAGTTCATGGTATATAAATATCACTCCTTGTTGCAGAAAACCAAACCAATCAGTCCTAGAAAGTTGGCAGTGCCAAGAGTCTACAACGATTACAAAGTTGGCAGCTCACTTATAGTTTGAAACAAATTGAACCAGTTAGTAGCGCACTTACTCAATGCAAGATTTGAAAATGGAAATGAATATAAGAAATGATAAAGCTTCCTTTTGAAACCAACCATTGGAAATGTTTGATGATGGCTAGGAGTTAAAAACAATATTGGTTCTAACACCATCAATGGTGTACCTTAACAAAGTACCAACATCACCAAGAGATGTATCTCATACATGTGTTGTCATATACCAAGTGTATTCCTCAACAATGTATCAATATCAATGAAAACCATACACCATGTGCCAATGCTTCAATAGTATACCAAGAATAAGCCTCAATCATATAACATCATCACCATGTAACCAAAGAAGATACCAAGATACCAATACAACCAAGATGTACTACTAATAAATGTACCATACCAATATCACCAATATGTACCATGCATCAACAATACATGCCTCTCAAGCATGTACCATACCTTCACCAAGCATAAGATACAATCACATAAGCATACTTGTAACATATATCTTACCCATTGTACTGTAATGTTAACCT
>ML855468.1:5317-19506 GCA_009831015.1 Picea engelmannii | reverse complement strand
TGAAAATGTCTCCTTGGTATATATAGGAGACTAGGAGGTATAATTACAACTAATGGCCTAAAGCCGACATAAATAAAATAACATTACTAATATAATATGCCCAAATTAAGGGGTAATGAGCCAATATTAGGGCTTAACACAAAACCTACACCTATGAACCAACTTATATCCTATTTCAGCCATTTTTTCCATGAAAGTCTTGCTTAGCTATAGAATTTGTGTATTGAAGGATAATAGAGGTAAATTGTCCAATCTAAGCACTTTTTTATTCTTCCTTATGAAATTTTATTTAATTAATTTTTACTTTTCATGAGTCACTACATAATCTTTGATTCTATAGCAACTCAAATACAATTTTGTAGCCACTAATTTTTTTTCTGTAGCAGAATCATTTTTCCGTAGGGTCGCACACACTCTAGGATTGAATCCCGACTTGTAGAAGATGCCAAACTAGTTCATGAAGCCCATCTACCTATTAGTTCAGGCCAAGAATCCTCCATATCAGCGTGGGAGATAATTCAAACTTGCAATCAATGCATGTACAAGTGGAAAAATGCGTGAGTTGGGTCTTCATCAAATCAACATGAGATCACATAAGAGAAATTCATGCAACCTATCAGGAATTTCTCTATTACGTGGATCACAGATCCTACTTCATATACCCACAAGTTTTTGGATTCGATAAAGAATACGCATGTGTTATTTCAATTTGTAAACAATTTATGAGATCCGTGAGAATTGGATCTATGTGATCTTGTGTACAATGTATAAATATTGGTTATCATACCTTCATAGGGACACAGAATATTATTGATATCAGAATCCTGTAAAACTCGTATTGCTATTTGAATTAATAGAAGTTTTAGTTACTGTGCAAATAAATGAGTAACATATTTTGAGTTTACAAAGTTCAGTTTTATACGTTCTTCCCTAGTAGTGCTCCCTGAGCCAGGAGGCTCCCCTGAGGAGAAGTGCGTTGCTCATTTACTTTACTGTTGGTATTTCTTTGTTTATTAAGTTGTAGTACTTACATTTTCAGCTATTTCATTTTCTACAAATTCATTTACTTTTGTTTACACAGGGAAACTAAAACATCAAACATTAATTGAATAAATGATCATTATTTCAGAAATAGTAACTCTCATTGATTTAAATGGTTGAAAGACTATAGTTAATGATCCAATAGATTGATGATCCTAAGTGTTTAGAATTGTTCCTATGTCTTTATTGATATGTTTCTTCATCATTATTAATTACTCTATTTTTTGTAGTTGAACAGAAAATCTATTTATGCTACTAATCAATAAACAATTTTCCTTATGCATAAGTGATTAGTTAGATAGATTAGAAGCTAATACCTACATATACTTTTCATGCACTTCATTAGTTTATGATCAGTAGGTTGATGATTTAATGTATTAGATTTCACCTGATTGAGCTAATTGACATGTTTGATGTCATTGTCGGGGAAGTGAAAAAAGGCATTTAGTTTTCTTGTTATCATTTAAATGCATATAGGACTAAATGCATGAAAATAGAGATAAGAAGACAAGATGTAAGAACCTACACATTCACTATAAGTAGAACTGTATTGAGTCTCTCTTAAACGATTTAAATCATGTTAAGTAGAATGCATGAATAGACATAGAGATAATATAAGTAGATTTACTAGTGGTAGGAGTACACCAACAACCAATTCACCCACTCCATCACATGGTAATGTAAGAGCCACACGATCAAATAACCAATCTATAGGTATAATTACAAGAGGAGGACAATTCATAAGGATCATGACTACATAAACAAAAGGAAAAGAAAAAGTTGGAGAAGGTAGTTCTAAATCAGAAAAATTTCCATCAACCTCACAACAAGTTGTCATACTTGTAGCCAAAACTCAAGAGGAAGAATTACTCAGCAGTTGGCTTGAAATTGTTTTTCCAAAAATCCCTATTGAGGAACCATAATTCTATGCCTCATCAGACGAGTTCGTACACCTTAGAGAATAAAACATATCTGGAATATTTGGTGACCAAGAAGAAGTATGAGCACCTGTAGGTGGAGAGGAAAAAAGAGAAGAACAACTAGAAAGAGAAGAAATGACAGAGGGTACATGGACATCAATTGTTGAGGATGAATTTGGATTTCCAATTTTGGATCCGATAGTTGTAATCCAAATGAAGAAAATACCACCTACATCACTACCCAACTTTCATGGTATGATTACCAAAGACCCAAAAACTTTTCTTTTTTAATTTGAAGTGTTATGTTGCATCTATGATTATTCTTTTGACGCTCAAAATTTGAAGTTGTTTCTAGCCACCCTTAAGGATGTTGCATTATGTTGGTTTATGGGTTTGGAAACAAATACTATAAAAACATGGGATGAGATGAGAAAAATGTTCCTTGTAAAATATCATGATTATTATACAAGCAGATGAATGAGAGAGGAAATGTTTAAAATGACACAAAAATAAGAGGAGAGCCTTGAAGACTACCTAGAACGATTTCTTTATACTGTTAAAAGATCAAGGAAAAATCATCTTTATTTGGATACTCTTAAAGTCATTTTACTTCAGGGAATTAGAGATGAATGGATTGATGTGTTAAATTTAACGGGTAAAGGAGATATTTCTCACCTACCCTATCCAAAAATATGTGACTTATGAAAGCACATATCTCGAGAGAAGTCAAAATATGGTAAGGGACCTAGGGATGCTATCTCTAGAGTCAACAAATCAACCATTGGTGGGGTAAGTAGAGCAGAGATTGGAAATTAATTGGACACTTTTAAAACAAATATTCTTAGTACTCTTGGTTCTCAATTAGACACATTGAAAACTAAGCAAAAGAAAGAGGTAGAGAATGCAACATTAACTATTTATTGTTCAAAATGTAAAAAAATACATCCTTTAAAAGAGTGTACTTTAGATAACATTGAACTTTGTGGTATATGTGCAGATAATCATGTTATAGAAAACTTCCCATCTCTATCGGAACTCAAAGAATCTTACTAGGGGAATCAACAATCTATAGAGAAATTGTGTTTTGTTGCACCAAAAATACCTTGGCATTTAAGGACTTTGGGTATATCTCAAGATCCCACTTAACAATTCAATCCTATTTTTCTCAACAATACCCCCTACAAAATTGGACGATTCTTATGCCTTGGAAATCTTGGCCACCACAACAAGTCCAAAACCAACCTTGGAAACAAGGTTGGCGAGGACCTACATATGGGACCATGCATGCTCCCTCTTATCCTATGCAACAACAATACACCCAATATCCTACACAGAACTAGTTTTCCCCACAATTCTAGCAACCATACTTCAATCAATCACCACAAACTCAATAGCTTCAATTACCATCAAATCAACCTCTGAGACCAACTCAACTACCTACACAACCCATTTCTAATCCCAATAACAAAGTAGCTCAACCCGCTTACAATGTTGAGCTACAAAATTTTTCCACTTACATGATTAATTCTCTTGGTATAAATGACATTCATCTTAGATCAGGAAAATTACTTGAAAAAGATGCACCTATTATTGTTGAAGAACCTATAGAGGAGGAAACTCCTAATACAAAAAACAATAATGATAGTCCTAATGCAATAAATCAAACTTCTTCATCTATAACAAATTAAGCACATAAATCTAGTACTCCACCCTTCCCGGAAAGGTTGGCATTAGAAAAGAAAATCACTCAATCATGATATGATTTATTAGATGAGTTAAAGAATGTTTGTATTAGAATTCCATTATTGCAAGCAATGAAAGACATTCCAATTTATGCTAGGACAATAAGGGAATTGTGTATAAAGAAAACATGAAGGAAAAAGAAAGACCCACAAACAATGCAAGTTATTTCAAAGAATTCTGCAGCAAAGAAGGAATTCGAAGAGAACTCATAGCGCCTCATAACCCACAGAAAAATGGGGTCGTGGAGAGAAAGAACAGAACGATCGTGGGTGCAACATGAGCAATGTTGCATGATCAGGGCCTACCAATGCATTTGTGGGCAGAAGCATGCAATACTGCAGTTTATGTGCAGAACCGTTGTCCTCATAGAGTACTTGGAATGAGTACACCTGAAGAAGGTTTTACTGGTAAGAAACCTGATGTTTCTCATTTTAAAATTTTTGGTTCATCTGTTTATGTGCATGTAAACAAGGATGCCAGGAAGAAGCTGGAACCGACTGTTGAAGTTGGGATATTTGTGGGGTACACAGAAACACCCCATAATTATCGTGTGTATTTGCCAAACAGTAAGATGACTGTTATGCGACGTGATATATAATTCGATGAGGGGAAAGCCATGCGGTTGTCGCTTGAGAGGGAGATAGACTTGCATGCAGAATAGGAACTGTTGGTTCCCAAGGATGAGTCTCAAGATGTGGATCAGCCACATGAAGAGGTTCACGGAGTGGAGGAAACCACTCAAGCAGAGCCATCCATCAGAAATGGCAGAAATCACACCACAGAAGCTGATAAATTGAGACTAGATGTTGCACAGAATATAGGAGCCCCTATTTCACAGTGCAGACAGAGACAGTCTCGTCATCAATTTGTTGGATACATGGCTCTCATGAGCAAATGTATTGTGACTAAACCATATTCCTTTCAGGAAGAAATGCAGGACCCCACTTGGGTTGATGCTATGGTAGAGGAGTATGACTCCATTGTCAAAAACAGTGTATGGGAAATTGTCCCAAGACCGATTGATAAATCAGTGGTAGGTTCGAGGTGGATCTACAAGGTAAAGAAAGTTGTTGATGGGAGTGTGGAGAAATACAAGGCCAGGTTTGTGGCCTGGGGCTTCTCACAGATTGAGGGGATAGATTATGGTGAGACCTTTGCACCTGTCGTAAGGTACTCTTCCATAAGATCCATTCTTGCACTCTCAATGCAGATGGGTTGGCGCATTCATCAGATGGATGTAAAAATTGTGTTCCTCAATGGGATCATTGAGGAAGAAGTGTACGTTGAGCATCCATAAGGTTTTGAGACCTTTGACAGAGAGTCGCATGTGTGCAGACTCAAGAGAGCATTGTATGGGCTGAAACAAGCACCCTATGCTTGGTACACTCGAATAGACAGCTATTTCACCAGTTTGGGCTTCACCAAAAGTGAAGCAGATGCAAACCTATACCAAATTGTGGTGGAGGGTAAGCTATTAATCATTGTTCTTTATGTTGATGATTTAATATTTACTGGTGATGAGCAGTTGATAAACTCATGCAAGGAGGACCTTGCAAAGGAGTTTGAGATGAAGGATTTGGGCCTTCTTCATTATTTCCTTGGTTTGGAAATATGGTAGCGAGATGGTGAACTTTTTGTGTCTCAAGGCAAGTATACCAGGGAGATACTGGGTAAGTTTCACATGGAGGGATGCAAACCCATGGATACTCCTCTTCCAGGAAACTGGAGGAAAGAGGATACTACTTTTGGAGAAGTAGTGGATGCTACTGTCTATCGACAGTTAGTGGGTTCGCAAATGTATTTAGTGAACACGAGACTGGAAATTTGCTATGCAGTTAACCAGCTAAGTCAAGCGATGGGTAAGCCTACCAAACTCTTTTGGAGGGAAGGTAAGCATGTCGTGAGATATCTAAAGGGCACATCAGAGTATGGATTATGGTACAGACAAACAGATGAGGTGAAGTTGCATGGCTTCATGGATGTAGATTGGGTAAGCAGCCCAACGAACAAAAAGAGCACATCAGGAGGGATCTTTAGTATCAGATCTACAGCCGTTTCTTGGTATAGAAGGAAACAAAGATCCGTGGCACTTAGTTCAGCAGAAGCGTAATACATGGTAGCGAGCCAAGTTGCATGTGAGGCTATCTGGATGAGAAAGATATTTGTTGGTTTGGTTGGTTCTCATTTAGATCCGACAGTGATTTATTGTGATAATCAGAGTTTCATTAAACTCTAGATTAATCATGTGTTTCATGACAGATCTAAGCATATAGATATCCGGTATCATCATCTCAGAGATTGTGTACAACAGAAGATCATGTTGCTTCAATACATTCCTACGGAAGATCAGGATGCTGACATTCTGATGAAGGCGCTCACCAGGAGAAAATTCGAATATCACAGAGACAAGATTGGGGTAAAGGATAATCCCTTTCTTGTTGAGAGGGAGTGTTGAAAAGTCAACAAGAAACATGTGTCTAATTTACTTTTCCCTTAATTAAATTAGACAATAAATATTAATCTATTATCTCATTCATAACTNAGTGATTTGGAATTGTAACAGAATTATAAGTGTAGTTAAGTGAGTTAAGATCAGTTGTACTAGTTGTAACTAAACATGCACTAGTGAGAGTTCAGTTAATCAGTGAACTCACATGCAACTGAAGATTCGCCACGGTTAACTACATGCATGCAAATCCATTGGAGATCTAGTTGAGATAACAGGTGAAAGGGACAGTTTGGCTATCAGTTGTGATTTGTTCACACATGCAGTGAATATGCTTATGAGCATGTGCAAACGAGGCAATTGCATTCATTCGATTCATTGTGAGAATTCGGATTGCAAAGTTTGTGCAGAGGAGGCAGGCTGTCTAGACACAAAAATTGGCGCATGTATTTGCTGATTTGTGTATGACAGTGTGAGACAATTGTATTGTATTGAGAGATCATGGATTAGAGTTTTGTATGAGATTGTTTCATGATTGACAATATACATAATATATGATAGTGGGGTTTTTAGCTTTACGCTTTCCCGGTAAAACTTCTGTGTTGTGTGTTATTGATATTTCACTTTGTGCATGGTGGTTGTGATCGTGGTTTAAATTACTTTCTCAAAATTAATAGTAGAAGCGATTCTGTATTTAACAATAGAGGAACTTGTTAGATCAGAAGAATCGCAGGAATACATTAATTTGTATCGAAATTTCTACATGTTTCACCTTAAGAGACTATGCTTCCACATCAAAGGAGAAAATATCTATCTTTCAGTTAAGGGACAATTCCCTGAACTAGTGGAGAAACCTAGAGAGGCAATTGCACCTTACCCCGGACACCGTCTCTTAGGAACTTTTTGAGGAGAGGTTCCGAAGGAAATATCTACCATCTTACTACGAGGAACAAGTGGGAGCATTTCATGCTCTAGTACAAGGAAACATGACTGTGGAAGAGTACGAGATCGGGTTCATGGAGTTAGTGAAATATGTTTCATACATGGATAATGATCAACAACAAGCATAACGCTTTGTCTATGGGTTAAACCCTAATATAAGGGTCATGGTGTGGATGTGGAAACCGTCTTCAGTAGCGGAAGCAGCCGAAAATGCGCGTTATGCTGAGGAACACATGAGCCTAAACGAAGGTATGAGATTGACCTTTCCACATCATCCTGGATTTGTGGGGAAGCCCCCTAGGACCTTCTGCAGGGGAGGGAGCTCTAGACCACCTCCATATGGTAACAGAGTCATGCCAAGGACAATTGCCAAAGGTATTTCAGTGGCAGCGAGTGCAGCATCTTGTTCATCACCAACGACACAGGAAGGTCCACGACCTTCTCAGGGAGCAGCTAGTAGGGGCAGGGGTTCTAGGGGAAGGAACTCATTTAAGAGACCGTCACAGAGCGGTGCATAGGTTCAATCTTGTGTTACATGTTGGGGATGTGGAGGACCCCATTACCAGCGTGACTACCCAGAGTTGCAAGAAGGATTTGTGCATAGATAAGGAAAGGTCTTGATGGGAAGAGAAAGTAGTAGCCACCATATTTATGCAATAGTTAAAAATCGCTAGGCAGAACATCAATCCATGGTGGTGGAATCATCAGGTACGCTAAATCATTTCAATGTTAAAATTTTATTTGATTCTGGTGCTACAGATAGTTTCATTTCACCATCTACATTAGAAAAGAGTGGGTTGACAGCCTACGAGCATGATGACTTTAAACAAGTTGAGATGGCTTCGAGGGAAAAACAAGTGGTAGGACCAAGCATTGACAATTGTCTAGTAGACTTGGGAGTGTGTGTAGTGGCCAAATAGATTTAACATCGAATAATTACACAAACAAAACAATAACTTCTAATTTGTATATGAAAATTCAATAATTCCTTTTAATTTAGCACATACACAAGTTAAATTTAACAACGAATATTAATTTTATAACCGAATAAAACAAATACATAATTTTAAATACCTGGGTCTGATGCTAACCCTCTGTTTGTCCGCTTGTCCTGTTGACCTTTGCTGAACTGTGTATACACTGCCCAAATCTTGTTCCACCTTGCCAACTAGGACAACTTCCTAGCTCCAGGATATCATATGGATATCCTGGCCCCCGTGCCCAAAACCTCCAGCAAACCGGTGCCCCTGTACTAAACCTTCCGACTCCAGAACTCAACTCTCCTCTCTGCCCATCCAAGAGAGCCCCCAAAGAAAAATAATAATGCCGTAGAAATCCTTCCCCTCCTCCGTAAACCTTCCCCCTCATATCCCCCCTTCACCGCCCTTCCTCCTCATTTATTACCTTATCTCCACATTCATTACCCTATCCGATTATTAATGCTTTATCCTATTATTCATGTCCCCTTATCTGTTTATTTATTATTTTATCCTATATTTAATGTCCTATCCCTTCCTGAATACGTAAGATTTAATTTAACAACATAATTTATTAACCCCCTTTAATTCTTTACTTAATTAATTAATGAGTCAATTAATAATTAATTAATCCTTGACAATCATGAACAAGTAATTAATAATAATTAATTAGTTAATGTTATTTAAGAAATAATTATTGTTTAGCTAACTTTTAGGACAGTTAGATTATTAAATTAATTATAATTAATAATCCTATACATCTATTTAAGTAGGGTTGTTACAGTGTGTACTACCAGGTTGAAGGTATACGTCACTACTCTCAGGACGTATGACCTAATCATTGGAATGGATTAGTTAGAAGCACATCAAGCTATGGTAGACTGTTTCGCAAAAATGGTGCTTTGTGTTGACAATGAAGGAAGGCCAGTAGAGATCCACGGTGTACGAAGAAAGGTGTCTTTACGCTTTATCTCAACTATGAAGGTTAAGCGGTGCATGAGGCAAGGGTGTCGACTTTATGTAGTGGAAGCAGTGAGTGAAAGGAAAGGACCCTCCTTGGATCAGTACCCAGTATTGTCAGAGTTTAAAGATGTTTTTTTGAATGAGTTACTAGGGTTACCTCCTAAGAGGGAGCTTGATTTTACTATTGAGCTAAAACCTAGTGCAGAACCAATTTCCAAGACTCCGTATTGGATGACAGCACCAAAACTTTGTGAGTTGTAGATGCAATTGAAAGAGCTACTCGACTTAGGGCTAATAAGGCCTAGTGTCTCACCTTGGGGTGCACCAGTAATTTTTGTGAAGAAGAAGGATGGTTCCTTATGACTGTGTATAGATTACAGAGACTTGAACCGTGCTACAGTGAAAAATAGGTACCCAATGCCATGAATAGATGACCTCTTTGATCAGATGAAAGGAGCAGCGGTATTCTCAAAAATTGATTTGCGATCAGGGTATCACCAGTTAAGGATTAAGGAAGGCGATATTCCTAAAACTTCCTTTTGAACTCGGTTTGGGCATTACGAGTTCATTGTAGTACCTTTCGGATTGACCAATGCACCAACAGTATTCATGAGCCTCATGAATGGTGTATTCCGGAAATACTTAGACCTCTTTGTACAAGTCTTTCTAGATGATATCCTCATCTATTCCAAGAATGAAAGAGAACATGAGGAACACTTGCTAGTGGTGTTGTCCTGCCTTAGAGAGAACAAATTGTATGGGAAGTTGTCGAAGTGTTCCTTCTTCTAGAAAGAAATTCACTATTTAGGTCATATCATTTCCGGGGAAGGAATCTCCGTGGACCCAGAAAAGGTAAAGGCCATTATGGAATGGCCAGTGCTGAAAAATTCTCATGAGGTAAGAAGCTTCATGGGGCTAGCAGGTTATTATCGGAGATTTGTGGAAGGGTTCTCTATAATAGCGAAACCCATCACCACTTTGCAGTGAAAGAGGGTTAGGTATGAATGGACAGAAGAATGTGATAGTGCATTCATCGAGCTTAAGAGGTTACTAACTAGTGCGCCAAATTTATAAGTGTCGTATATGGAAAAGGACTTCACAGTCTGCACGGATGCCTTGAAGCAAGGGTTGGGGGCCGTGCTAATGCAGGATGGAGGAGTGATAACTTATGCATCAAGGAAGTTGAAGAAACATGAGGAACTTTACACAACTCATGATTTAGAGTTGGCAGCTGTAATGCTAGCTCTGAAACTTTGCAGGCACTATCTAGTGGGGCGAAACTTTGAGCTCAAAATGGACCATCAAAGTTTAAAACATCTCTTCACTCAAAGGGATTTGAATGCCAGGCAAAGGCAATGGAGTGAGTTTATGAGTGAGTACGATTTTGGTATTTCATACATCAAGGGAAAGGAAAATGTGGTCGTGGATGCCTTGAGTAGGAGACCACGTGTCTTCTCCTTGGTACCCTTAAAAGTCAATCTGAGGGAACGTGTGCTGACACAACTCCATGGAGACAGTTTGTATTTAAAGGTTACTTCAAACCTCCAGAGTGGGAGGCAATTAGATCCAAAGTATGAAGGATATAGTCTGGAAGCAAACAGACTATTAAGATATCGAGGAAGGATGTACATCCCCGAAAGTGGGGATATTTGAAGCATCATACTGAAGGAAGCCCATAGAGAACTTTATTGTGTGTATCCAGATGTGAAGAAAATGTACGCAAACATGAGGAAGCTCTTCTTCTGGGTAGGCATGAAGCACGATGTAGTCCATTTCGCTGCCAAGTGCCTAGAGTGTCAACAAGTGAAAGTTGACCACCATCACCCGGCAGGTCTCCTACAACCACATGATGTTCCTATGACCAAGTGGGAAGTCATTTCTATGGATTTTGTTGTGGGGTTGCTGCTCACATCTCATCGACACAATGCCATTCTTGTGATAGTAGATAAGTTGACCAAGAGTGCTCATTTTATTCCGGTTAGAGACACTTATGATGTCACCGATATGGCACACGTGTTTGTAAGCGAGGTCATTCGTTTTCATGGAATACCCAAGAAGATCATTTCAGATAGGGACTCCAGATTCACTTCTAGATTTTGGACAAGTTTACAGTCATTGCTGGGGACTTAGTTAAACTTAAGCACAACTTATCATCCGGAAACAGATGGGAAAACTGAGAGAGTAAATCAGGTTATGGAAGACATGCTTAGGATGTATGTTATGGATAATCAAACTTGTTGGGAGAAGTACCTACCTTTGGTAGAGTTCGCCTACAATGACAGTTTTCATAGCTCCATCGGAATGCCACCCTACGAAGCTCTGTATGGAAGGCCTTGCAGAACACCATTGAGTTGGGAAAGATTAGAAGACCGAGTAACAGTTGGGCCAGAATTGATTCAAGAGATGGAGGAACAGGTGATTCAGATTAGGCAGAGACTAAAGGAAGCACAGGGTAGACAGAAAATTTATGCGGATGTACACAGGACTGACCGAAGTTATAAAGTGGGAGATCAGGCTTTCATTCGTATAAGACCCAATAAAAGTACCATTTGGTTCGGGAAGGGGACAAATTTGTCACCTCGATTTATAGGACCGTTCAAAATCCAAGAGAAAATTGGGCCCGTTGCCTATTGTCTCGTACTGACACCCCACTTGCATAAAACTCATAATGTTTTTCATGTATCTGTTCTACGTCATTATGTTGCTGACCGATCACATAAACTAAATTGGAAGGAATTGCAGGTATCGGACGCGGGAACCCTCACGGTAGAACCATTACGCATATTGGACCGTAGAGTCCGATAGCTCAGGAACCGTCTGGTAGACCAAGTTAAGATCCAGTGGGACAAGTATAGTCCAGGATCTGCTACTTGGGAGGATGCTAAGACATTATGACGAGATTATCCCTCACTTTTTTGACCACCTCGAGAATATGTTTCTTGAAGGTTGGGTGTATGAGACACCACCTTTTGAGTTAGACCACTAGGATTACCATAGGCCTAGTCACCTTTATTTTCTATTCACATTGAAACTATTAATGATACACTTGAACTTTTAAGATGTAAGAACCTTTTTGAATGTTTAAATGTTATTTGAATGATGATGGATATGATGCAATCTATTATGTGAATGTGAAATCTATGAATGTTTAACGTGATGCGAACGATGGTCGGTATGATGCAATCTATTATGAGAATGTGAATACTATGAATGTTTAAATGTTATTTGAATGATGATGAATATGATGCGATCTATTATGTAAATGAAAATTTTGTGAACGAGTAATGTCAATTGAATTATGGGGATCTTATGAAATCTATTTCTAACTTGAAAAATTTGATATTAAGTTGTTGGTACATGGATACCGAATTGAGATTATGGTTGTATGCAATTATATGATGATAATGCATAGATATGTGTGAGTTTGTGTTATAGACTAATCTGCAGGTCATTGGGCTATGAAATAACCAAGGGATAATGATAATGAAAGTGGATGTCATGACCACTTATCGAGAAACAATATGGTATGAATCTTCATATGTGAAATTATATTGGTTTGAATGCATTGCTATGATATGTGGACCAATGGAGGATTTTAGGTGGTGAGACTGCCTAAAACTGAATAAACGATGACAAAACTCCCAACAACATGGTGCCACTGTATATTCCATTGTTGGGTGTGGACCCTAGTCCTATTAGGAGGAGTGCAGGCATTTCCCACTGTGTATCCTCCGAAACCTAGAGTCATGGGAGGACGGTGTTAGCTCACGCTCCCCTAGATGTGTGATGATGACTGTCAGTTGCATGCTGGGGAAGCTTGGTCAAGATAGTGACACTTCCACTTATGGGTTCTATTTGGAGTTAGGTCAATATAGTTGATGCTCCAAGATAGTCCAGTAGAGGAAGGATAGGAATGGAAGATGGAAGTAAGTTAGGGAGGAAGGATGAGTAGAAATAGTTGAGTGTATGGAGATTTGCCTTATGGTGGAATTTATTGTTTTTCCTTCTGCAAAGAAAATGTGTATATATGCATATTCATAATTACTTAACTAAACTACAAATTGTCTAAATAAACATTGTTGAGCTAGATTATTGTAATTAAGGGATTTCACAAACATTTGATTGGTCTATTAACTTTTATAAAATGAATAGTCTTGTTGATTGGATTGGATGCATACAGAAATTACAATTGAGGTGATAGTTATTGTTATTAGTACATGCACGAGACTTGTATGTACTAGCTACACATGCATTTCTTGCACATGTACACTAGTATGTATGAATTTTCTTGGCTTACTTATTCATAATGTTGGTTATGGGATATGAATGTGTGAACCATGTGTCTTTTCCCTTGTATCATAAAATAATTTAACTTCGGGATGAAGTTTCCTAAAGGGTGGGTGTATGTAACAACCCTAAGTAATTAATCAATTGTCATGATTTAAATAATTGTTTAATGTATATTAGTTTAATTAATTAATTAATTAATTGTCCTGGTTAAATATTTGTTGAATGTTTATTGTTTTAATTAATTAATTAATTAATTTCATGATTTAATATTTGTTTAATAAAATCCATCTTAATAAATTATTAATTATTATTTTGTATAGGAAGATCAACCCATTAATGAAAAGGGGATAAGGTGGTTGACACCTAATTGAGGGAGGGTAGTTAAGAATTAAATGAAGCGAGAAGGCAGTGAATGAGACAGGGGGGAAAGGAGGATAATAGAAGGGAAAATACTCGGGAAGAGGACTTTTGTTTTTTGGAGAGAATCATTTTTCATAGAAGAGGACTGTATTGCTGGTTTGGGTTGGAGGAGCTTGTTGGAGGATTGTACCACTAGTTTTGCTTGAGGAACTTGTTGGAGTTTGGTGGACTGTTACATGGGAGCACCTGTTGTTGGGAGTTTTGGGATCGGGGGCCAGGAATCCTTACGGAATCCTGGAGCTAGGGAGCCAGAGAGGCTCTGCTCCTAGCTGGCTTGGAGGAAAAGATTCAGTTTTCAGGCAGTTTTCAAGCAGTTTGCAACAACAAGAAAGAAAGGGACAAACTTCTTCTTCAAGAGGTATTTTACCAGTATTAATTTTGTTAAGAATGAAAGTTATGATATGTATCTATGTATTGAAAATGTGTAATATGTTGTGTAATCTGTTT
>ML855467.1:0-17665 GCA_009831015.1 Picea engelmannii | reverse complement strand
TGGAACGGCCCGTGGCTAATAGAGTTATGTTGAACATGTGCAAGACTCTCATTCTCTTCGTGCTCCTCTGCAATCTCGTCGACTTGCTTCTACTTGATGGAAACGTCTTGGGTCGAGGTTGTAGTGGTCACAATGACCTTCTGTTCACTGACTGAATGGATCACGAAGAGGGAAAACTTTGTGGTTTGAGAGATTACTTTGTAGCATGGCTTTTTTGAGATAAATGAAGTGGCAATTGTCGGAGCTACCTTTGGTACCCTATAGAGATGACCTCCTAGAGTAATAATGACATTGTGGGGCCAAAACTCATGGATAGCGTGACATTTCCACATATATGGTTGTCCTAAAAGAACATCATAAACTTCAAGTGGGGCAACATCACACTACCTCTTCCTTGAAGGGCTTGATGTCATAGGAAAGGTGGCACTGTTGGCTGACACAAATGTCTCGTCCTTGGCTCAACCATTCGATGGTGTATGGTTGGGGGTGAGGCATCGTTGGCAACTTCAATCTCTTGACAACCTCGACTGAGATCAGGTTCTTCTGACTCTCGTTGTCAATAATGAAATGCAATGGGGTCCCCTTTACCCACATCTATGAGTGGAAGAGGCGCTCCCCCCCCCAAGCTCCTTCGGTTCCTCCGGTTGTATTGTTGTGGTTGCGATGGTAGCAGTGGGTTTTGCATTGATGATCTGTTTCCATTTATTTTTCTTTGAATTAGAGTCCAATTCAAGTTTCAATTCCTTTTCTTTGAGCTCGGCTACCATTGACTGTTTCGAGCGACATTCATTAGTGTTGTGCCAAGGGTTGTTGTGGAACTCACATCACTTTTCGGTGTCTTTATTAAACTTCCCATTTCTCTTCTTTGCTTGTGTATTGGATTGGCTCTCTTGAGGTTGCCCTTCCTTGTTATGTCCTTCTTTCTATGAGTTAGGGTTGTCTTTGCCATGATTATGTTGTGGTGTCCTTTCAAACCCAAACTCCCACTTACTCTACTGCTTGAATTTCTGCTCAATTTTGACTGCATATCGATAAGCAACTCCTAGTGAGGATATTTCCAAGAAATCCATCTTTGTTTGGATGTACATGTGCAGACCACCGCGATACTTCAAAACCATGTGTCACTCGAAGTCTTTGATACCCAACTTTCAGTGCAAGGTATGAAAGATGTTAATGTACTTTGGCATTATCTGATCTCTTTTCCAATGTAGAGTCATCCATCTCATGTACTGGTCATCATAGTTTCTAACAGGGTAGAACTCCTCCTTTAGGGCATCTACAAAGGTCGTCCAAGTGGGTTCTCTCATGAATGGTGTAGATTCATCCACGGTGTACCTCTCTCAATAACCTTCCCACCAAGCTCTAACATGGGGAAGGGATTTAAGGAGTGCGAAGGTGATCTTTTCACTATTAGAGAAAAATTGGATGGAGTAATAACCTTCTAGCAGATTCAACCATTTTTCTTGAGCATCTGCATATATCTAGCCTTCAAATAAGGTGATATCAAAATTGACTTGTACCTTGAAGGGTGTCGCACCTCCGAAATGTTTGCTTGTCAAAGATGCCTCAACGGATGCCATCGGTCGTCTTCAAAGGAACTGAAGGAACTTGTCCATCATCTTGTTCCTCTGTCGCATGAGGGCTTCCTCAAGCAACATCTTGAAAGGATCTCTTACTCTGTCATCTCTCTTTTCTTCCGCCATGGGAGGTCGCTTGGGCAAGCGAGAGAGGTTGTCCTCAAGTGAAACTAACTCGAGACCCAAATCTTTATACCCTAACCTTCTTAGGGACCTGCTTTGATTGATGATAAGGAGCAAACTACTCCTATACCACTGATCCAGATTATGCTGAGAACGAAACAAGACAAAACAAAAATACAACAGAGAACACAAAAATACTGTGAAACTCGACTTATACTAATGAATAAGATAAAAAAACATTGTGGAACACAAACTAGCAGAATGGGGTAGCTTATCTTTGAAAAGAAAGAGATGTTGGCTACGCTTCATTCACAACAAGCTTTACATCACACTTCATTGCATGCTTAATGGGCCTCCTTCACCTCAATTATATATATGAGAGAGTGAGAGGAGAACAATTCCCATGATGCATGTGAGATAAATTAATCTAAGTTTATAAAATGTCACAGGAATGTAAAACACTATGACTTCCCAAGCGATAACCCATCGAATCACTACTCTAGCCTGAGCGTGCTTTGTTGTGAAGTTCTAATGGAATCTGTTGCATTATCTCTATGCTATAGGCATGTACATAAGACCACTAGGAAATCATTTCATGATGTCTTAAATTAACAAAATGAAGATGGTATTATATTCCATTCTCCATCAAAAGGGTAAATATCATGGTTTATCAAAACCATAGGCTCAAAATGTTGATTCAGTGGAAAAGGTGTTTGGCCACCGAGATCCGCCTGGATCAAAATCACAACAGTGTCGTTGAATATTATGCATCGGTGCACCTAAGTCGACCATGCATACTATTATCACTCGGAAATTTCTTTGGGCTGTATCAAAGAACACCCCAAGGTAATTGTTTCAACCAACTTTAGATTGTATTTTGACCTATACAACCAGAGAGGGCTCTCTCAGATGTCTAATGATAGGTAATAACTCAAAGGATTCATCAATAAATGCACAGAGGTCAGATTCTGCAATAGGATGGGTTTGTTTTTGTTTTAAAATGGTTGGTAGGACAAACAAGGAAGAAACCATTGGGCAATGGAGTCAAAGTCTCAGCTTAAATATATTGAGTTAATGACTAGTTGTGTGCTTACTGAAAATAGAGGCAAGGTAAGTGATGTTTTTCAGCAAATAATAAGTGTTGAGATGATAGAAGAAAATAGAAGGGGACAACCCATCACATTGAAAGCATCTAGCAAAGGATGAGTTCTCAATATAACTTTAGAAGAAGAAACATAAAGGTAATATAGATCGCCATGTAAAGAGCACCAAATATAAATGAATTCTAAACATGAAATCCAAACATAAGCAACTATTCACTACATGAATGGAGCATCAGATAAGATGAATTCCAAACATATACTCTCAGTCAAATAATGGAAGAGAACAAACAATAATGAGGGAAAGCATTAACGGGAAAAACAGACTAAGAACAACACCGTAATGAATCTCTACTTCATGGAAGCCCTGTACTTTTTGTAGGTAAGTTGGTTCTAAAGACAAACCTCTATAGGTTTCGTGAGATTCATCTCGAGTTGGCCGGAATACGTGTCGCAAAAACATGTCTCAAACAGGAAATAACGAAAACTAAAAAATAGGGCTCAAAGATTCATTTGAATCTCCCAATAAGTGACACCTATTGCAAATCTGGGAGAGGTTTTTATTATTTGGTTTGTCCTCCACAAAAACCTCTCGGGGATTTTCAAAATTCCTCTCCAGTTGGTCATAAATTGATCTTTAAGTTTACCACTAAATTAGTCATTTACGTAGTGCGCCCTATACCCTGTGCACAGGAAAATCCTCTGCGCGATAGCATCCTCTGCGCGACATCATCCTCTTATCGACAACATCCTCTGCCTGACGACATCCTCTATGTGACAACATCCTCTACGCAACGACATCCTCTGCACGACGACCTCTTCTGCGTGATGACATCTTCTGCGCGACAACATCCTCTGCGGAATAACATCCTCTACCCAATATGCAACAAATGAAAGCAACAAAAGCCTTTGCGCAACAAACTTGCACAATGAGTATGCTTTTGAAGTTTGCAATGATACCAATGACATGGAGTGTCATGATTGTTCCTTCTCTAACCTCTTGAAAGGTGACGATGAACCATAATACATTTTGACATAATATTCACCCCAACCTATGACTCATCTAGCAATGCCTTGATTTTCCCAAGATCATGTCATGACTTTGAAAACTTTGGACAAACTTCTAACTCTATCTATGACAATTATGGTGCTAATAGCTGGCTCCAATGGGGATGCTATCCTAGCTATGAGATAGCAAAGAATGGTAGACCAGATGCCTTATCCACTAGGTTGTTCCCAAACCATTGAAAACTCTGCTCTTACGTGTTACCTGTATACGCTGAAAAACCAAAATTGCATATGCTCCAAACTGAAATCTGGAAACTAAGCTGAAAATGAAAACTGCAGATTGTTGAAAGAAATGCTTGTAGAACCAAGCTTATTCATACTTCTACCTACCCTAGTTTACTAAGCACAAAGGCCAAATCAAGTAATCTCATATTTCCAATGAAGCCAGTCAAGCAAATGGTTTCTTGACTACAGCTTGCTTTCAGCTCCTCCAGTCATAAAGTCCAAACTGAAATATGACAAGTCATTCCACCATTTGAAACTGTCCTCATGTTCAAACACTACATAGCTCATTTCGATTGAAGATTTCAATAGAGCTGCAAAAGGATCCTTGAGAGCGGAAGCAACTATGACTTCTTTATGACCAACAGTGAGATCATCTTTAAATAGTTATTTCCGACTATTCACATTGTCTATGTCATAAAAACGTTTTTGAACATCATCTTTATTTCGACATGAGGACTGTTTACTGACTGAAGATTCATTTTTCTATTGGTAGGATGAACTTTGGACTAGTAACCTCGGGCCTGAGATCATAATGCTTGTAAAAGTGAGCCACTGCAGCCTCGTACCCTCTTTTATATTGTTCTGAATGAGTTAATAGTGCTTCATCCGTCTTTAATTCATACTGTTCGTTTTGTTGGTCAAAAAAATATTCAAAAGGAGATGAATCTTGGGATATCCTTTGTGTTTCTTGTTCTACCTCAAGTTCCATAATAAACTTATGTAAACATTCTAAATTATCTTCTTGGCTAAAGATATGACAAGAATCCAAATAAGATAATAATGAAGAACAAATATCTCCACACCAATAATGCTTAAGAGACATATCAATCCAATTTATGAAATTTTGAAGAGAAACAGGGTCTACCACCAACCTTGTTGTTTTGCTTGATGAAGTACCTGGATTGAAAGCCAAGCTTTCCATTCTGAAGCCAAGAAATTCTTCATACCTCGAGCTCTTTGAACAATGAAGTCGCCATGAAAACTTTATCTTTGGATTCTTATGCCAGTGGAATCACCTTCAAACTGATTTTCTAATGTGTCGAGTCGCCAGAGCAGAAATACAACTAATACATGCCTAAGTGTCTATTGCTCTCATACCTTAGAACTAAAACAATGTCGTTCTTCCCAAGGAAAATAATAGAAATCGTCCCCGGCAACGATGCCAAAATGTTATTACTTGAAAATTTCTTTGGGTTGTATAAAAGAAAACCCCGAGGTAACTGTTTCAACCAACTTTAGATTGTATTATGACCTATACAACCAGAGAAGGCTCTCTCATATGTCTAATGATTGGTAATAACTCAAAGAATTCATCAATAAATGCACATATGTCAAATTATGCAATAGGATGGGTTTGTTTGTGTTTTAAAAGGGTTTCTAAGACAAACAATGAAGAAACCATTGGGAATGGAGTGAAAGTCTCAGCTTAAAGATATTGAGTTAATGACTGGTTGTGTGCTTTCTAAAATTAGAGGCAAGGTAAATGATGTTTTTCAGCAAATAATAAGTATTGAGATGGCAGCAAAAAACATAAGCGGACAACCCATCACATTGAGAGCATCTAGTAAAGGATGAGTTCTCAATATAACTTTAGAAGAAGAAACATAAAGGGAATATAGATCGCCATGTAAAGAGCACCAAATATAAATGAATTCTGAACATGAAATCCAAACATAAACAAGTATTCACTTCATGAATAGAGCATCAGATAAGATGAATTCCAAACATATACTCTCAGTCAAATAATGGAAGAGAACAAACAATAATGAGGGAAAGCATTAACTGGAAAAACGCACTGAGAACAACACCGTAATGAATCTCTGCTTCATGGAAGCCCTGTACTTATGTATTAACTCATTAGAAATGTTCATGAAAACATTACACAGTAAAATAGCTTCTCTGATTGAAATTCCAACCCTCTTTACATCAAAATGACCCCCTTATATGGAAAACTAATGCCACATTTGGCAGTTAGGGTCGAACTACCACCTCCTAGAACCGTGGATCCAACTTCTTTGAAAGTGAACAATAACTTCAACGGATTTACTAAAAATAGAAAACCCGACCTTGCCAAATCATAATCGTAACCGAAATATTCTTTACAATCATTTATCATGATCAAAATTCGACCATATGGTTGTGATAAGTCATCATGTGCACTGCTGGACACTTTGTCACCCCTGCATGACAAGTCTACTACGCAACAATAACCTACAACAAAAGTGCAGTGGATTGCGCAACAAACTGGGAAAATAGGAGTTAAATATGACATCATATCTCCCGAATAAAAAACAATGTTTCAGAACAAAGAGATTTTTTTGTAGGTAAGCTCGTTCTAAACAAAAACCTCTCTAGGTTTCGTGATATTCATCTCGAGCTGGTCGGAATACGTGTCGCAAAAACATGTCTCAAACAGGAAATCATGAAAACTGAAAAATAGGGATCAAATATTCATTTGAATCTCCCAATAAGTGACAACTTTTGCAAATCTGAGAGAGGTTTTTATTATTTGGTTTGTCCTCGAAGAAAACCTCTTGGGGATTTTCAAAATTCCTCTTTAGTTGGTCATAAACTGATCTTTAAGTTTACCACTAAACCAGTCATTTACGTAGCGCACCCTGTAGCCTGTGCGCAGGAAAATCCTCTGCATGATAGCATCCTCTTCGTGACAACATCCTCTGCGCGACGACATCCTCTACTTGATAACATCCTTTGCCCAACGACATCCTCTGCGTGATGGCCTCTTCTGCACGACGACATCTTCTGCGCGGTATCATCCTCTGCACAATGCGCAACAAATGAAAGCAACAAAAGCCTTTACGCAACAAACTTGCACAATGAGTATGCTTTTGAAGTTTGCAATGATACCAATGACATGGAGTGTCATGATTGTTCCTTCTTTAACCTCATGAATGGTGATGATGAACCATAATACATTTTCCCATGATATTCACCCCAACCTATGACTCATCTAGTAATGCCTTGATTTTCCCAAGATCATGTCATGACTTTGAAAAATTTGGACAAACTTCTAACTCTAGCTATGAAAATTATGGTGCTAACAGCTGGCTCCAATGGGGATTCTATCCTACCTGTGAGATAGCAAAGAACGGTAGACCAGATGCCTTATCCATTAGGTTGTTCTCGAACCATTGAAAACTTTGCTCTTACTTGTTACCTGTATCAGCTGAAAAACCAAAATTGTATATGCTCCAAACTGAAATCTGGAAACTAAGTTGAAAATGAAAACTGCAGATTGTTGAAAGAAATGCTCATAGAACCAAGCTTATCCATACTTCTACCTACCCTAGTTTACTAAGCACAATGGGCAAATCAAGCAATCTCATATTTCCAATGAAGCTAGTCAAGCAAATGGTTTCTTGACTGCAACTTGCTTTCATCTCCTCCAGTCATAAAGACCAAACTGAAATATGACAAGTCATTCCACCATTTGAAACTGTCCTCATGTTCAAACACTACATAGCTCATTTCGATTGAAGATTTCAATAGAGTTGCAAAAGGATCCTTGAGAGCAGAAGCAACTATGACTTCTTTATGACCAACAATGAGATCATCTTTAAATGGTTCTTTCTAACTATTCACATTGTTTATGTCATAAAAATGTTTTTGAACATCACCTTTATTTCGACATGAGGACTGTTTACTTACTGAAGAATCATTTTCTATTGGCAGGATGAACTTTGGACTACTAACCTTGGGCCAAAGATCATAATGCTTGTAACAATGAGCCATTGCAGCCTTATACCCTCTTTTATACTTTTCTGAATGAGTTAATAGTGCTTCATTTGTCTTTAATTCATACTATTCTTTTTGTTGGTCAGAAAAATATTCAAAAGGACATGAATCTTGGGATATCCTTTGTGTTTCTTGTTCTATCTCAAGTTCCATAATAAACTTTTGTAAACATTCTAACTTATCTTCTTGACTAAAGATATGACAAGAATCCAAATAAGATAACAATGAAGAACGAATATATCCACACCAATAATGCTTAGGAGACATATCAATCCAATTTATGAAATTTTGAAGAGAAACAAGGTCTGCCACCAACCTTGTTGTTTTGCTTGATGAAGTACCCGGATTGAAAGCCAAGCTTTCCATTCTTAAGCCAAGAAACTCTTCATACCTCGATCTCTTTGAACAATGAAGTCGCCATGAAAACTTTATCTTTGGATTCTTATGCCAGTGGAATCACCTTCAAACTGATTTTCTAATGTGTGGAGTCGCCAGAGCAGAAATACAGCCAATACGTGCCTAAGTGTTTGTTGCTCTCAGACCTTAGAACTAAAACAACATCATTCTTCCCAAGGAAAATAATAGCAATCGTCCCCGACAATGACGCCAAAATGTTATCACTCAGAAATTTCTTTGGGTTGTATCAAAGAAAACCCCGAGGTAACTGTTTCAACCAACTTTAGATTGTATTATGACCTATACAACCAAAGAGGGCTCTCTCAAATGTCGAATGACTGGTAATAACTCAAAGGATTCATCAATAAATGCATAGATGTCAGATTATGCAATAGGACGGGTTTGTTTTTGTTTTAAAAGGGTTTCTAAGACAAACAAGGAAGAAAGCATTGGGTAATGGAGTCAAAGTCTCAACTTAACGATATTGAGTTAATGATTGGTTGTGTGCTTTCTGAAAATAGAGGCAAGGTAAGTGATGTTTTTCAGCAAATAATAAGTATTGAGATGGCAGCAAAAAACAAAAGGGGACAACCCATCACATTGAGAGCATCTAGCAAAGGATGATTCCTCAATATAACTTTTGAAGAAGAAACATAAAGGGAATATAGATCGCCATGTCAAGAGCACGAAATATAGATAAATTCTGAACATGAAATCCAAACATAAACAAGTATTCACTGCATGAGTGGAGCATCAGATAACATGAATTCCAAACATATATTCTCAGTCAAATAATCGAAGAGAACAAACAATAATGAGGGAAAGCGTTAACGAGAAAAACACACTAAGAACAACACCGCAATGAATCTCTGCTTCATGGAAGCCCTGTACTTATACATTAACTCATAAGAAATGTTCAGGAAAATATTACACAGTCCAATAGCTTCTCTGACTGAAACTCCAACCCTCTTTACATCAAAATGACCCCCTTATATAGAAAACTAATGCCACATTTGGTAGTTAGGGTCGAACTACCACCTCCTAGAATCGTGGATCCAACTTCTTTGAAAGAGAACAATAACTTCAACAGATTTACTAAAGATAGAAAACCCGACTTTGCCAAATCATAATCGTAACCGAAATATTCTTTACAATCATTAATCATGATCAAAATTCGACCATATGGTTGTGATAAGTCATCATGTGCATTGTTGGACACTCTGTCACCCCTGCACGACAAGTCTTCTACGCAACAGTAACCTACAACAAAAGCACAGAGGATTGTCCAGAAAACTGGGAAAATAAGAGTTAAAGATGACATCATATCTCCCGAATAAAAAGCGATGTTTCAAAACGAAGAGATTTTTTTGTAGGTAAGCTCGTTCTAAAGAAAAAACTCTCTAGGTTTTGTGAAATTCATCTCCATCTTGCTGGAATACGTGTTGCAAAAACATGTCTCAAATAGGAAATCATGAAAACTGTAAAATATGGCTCAAAGATTCATTTGAATCTCCCAATAAAGGACACCTTTTGCAAATCTTAGAGAGGTTTTTATTATTTTGTTTTCCTCGAAAAAAACCTCTCGGGGATTTTCAAAATTCCTCTCCAGTTGGTCATAAACTGATCGTTAAGTTTTCCATTAAACGAGTCATTTACATAGCGCGCCTTGTAGCCTGTGCGTAGGAAAATCCTCTGCACAATAGCATCCTCTGCGCGACAACATCCTCTTCGCAACAACATCCTCTGCGCGACGACATCCTCTACGTGACAACATCCTCTGCGCAATGACATCCTCCGCACGATGGCCTCTTCTATGCAACAACATCTTATGTGCCACGACATCCTCTTTGCGACAACATCCTCTGCGCAATGCGCAACAAATGAAAGCAGCAATAGCCTTTGCGCAATGAGTATGCTTTTGAAGTTTCCAATGATATCAATGGCATGGAGCCTTCTCTAACCTCATGAAAGGTGATGATGAACCATAATACATTTTGACATGATATTCACCCCAACCTATGACTCGTCTAGCAATGCCTTGATTTTCCCAAGATCATGTCATGACTTTGAAAACTTTGGACAAACTTCTAACTCTAGCTATGAAAATTATGGTGCTAACAACTAGCTCCAATGGGGATGCTATCCTACCTGTGAGATAGCAAAGAACGATAGACAAGATGCCTTATCCATTAGGTTGTTCATAAACTATTGAAAACTCTGCTCTTACCTGTTACATGTATCCGCTGAAAAACCAAAATTGTATATGCTCCAAACTGAAATCTGGAAACTAAGTTGAAAATGAAAACTGCAGATTGTTGAAACAAATGCTCATAGAACCAAGCTTATTCATACTTCTACCTACCCTAGTTTACTAAGCATAAAGTCCAAATCAAGTAATCTGATATTTCCAATGAAGCCAATCAAGCAAATGGTTTCTTGACTGCAACTTTCTTTCATCTCCTCCAGTCATAAAGTACAAACTGAAATATGACAAGTCATTCCACTATTTGAAACTATCCTCATGTTCAAACACTACATAGCTCGTTTCGATTGAAGATTTCAATAGAGCTGCAAAAGGTTCCTTGAGAGCGTAAGCAACTATGACTTCTTTATGACCAACAATGAGATCATCTTTAAATAGTTCTTTCTGACTATTCACGGTGTCTATGTCATAAAAAAGTTTTTGAACATCATCTTTATTTCAACATGAGAACTGTTTACTGAACGAAGATTCATTTTATATTGGTGGGATGAACTTTGGACTACTAACCTCAGACCTAAGATCATAATGCTTGTAACAGTGAGCCATTGCAGCTTCATACCCTCTTTTATACTGTTCTGAATGAGTTAATAGTGCTTCATCTGTCTTTAATTCATATTGTTCTTTTTGTTGGTAAAAAAAATCTTCAAAAGGAGATGAATCTTGGGATATCCTTTGTGTTTCTTGTTCTATCTCAAGTTCCATAATAAACTTTTGTAAACATTCTAACTTATCTTCTTGACTAAATATATGACAAGAATCCAAATCAGATAATAATGAAGAATGAATATCTCCACACCAATTATTCTTCGGAGAAAAATCAATCCAATTTCTGAAATTTTGAAGAGAAGCAAGGTCTGCCACCAACCTTGTTGTTTTGCATGATGAAGTACCCAGATTGAAAGCCAAGCTTTGCATTCTGAAGCCAAGAAACTCTTAATACCTTTTGAACAATGAAGTCGCCATGAAAACTTTATCTCTGTATTCTTATGCCAGTGGAATCACCTTCAAACTGATTTTCGAATGTGTGGAGTCGCCAGAGCAGAAATACAACCAATACGTGCTTAAGTGTTTGTTTCTCTCAGACCTTAGAACTAAAACAATGTCATTCTTCTCGAGGAAAATAATAGCAATTGTCCCCGACAACGACACCAAAATGTCATCACTCGGAAATTTCTTTGGGTTGTATCAAAGAAAACCCCGAGGTAACTATTTCAACCAACTTTAGATTGTATTGTGACCTATACAACCAAAGAGGGCTCTCTTAGAGGTCTAATGACTGGTAATAACTCAAAGGATTCATCAATAAATGCACAGATGTCAGATTCTACAATAGGACATATTTGTTTTTGTTTTAAAAGCGTTGCTAGGACAAACAAGGAAGAAACCATTGGGCAATGGAGTCAAAGTCTCAGCTTAAATATATTGAGTTAATGATTGGTTTTGTGGTTTTTGAAAATATAGGCAAGGTAAGTGATGTTTTTCAACAAATAATAAGTATTGAGATGGCAGCAGAAAACAGAAGGGGACAACCCATCACATTGAGAGAATCTAGCAAAGGAAGAGTTCTCAATATAACTTTAGAAGAAGAAACATAAAGGGAATATAGATCGCCATGTAAAGAGCACCAAATATAGATGAATTCTGAACATGAAATCTAAACATAAACAAGTACTCACTACATGAATGGAGCATCAGATAAGATGAATTCCAAACATATACTCTCAGTCAAATAATGGAAGAGAACAAACAATAACAAGGGAAAGCATTAATGGGAAAAACACACTGAGAGAAACACCGCAATTAATCTCTGCTTCATGGAAGCTTTGTACTTCTTTATTAACTCATAAGAATGTTCAGGAAAATATTACATAGTCCAATAGCTTCTCTGACTGAAATTCCAACCCTCTTTACATCAAAATGACCCCCTTATATAGAAAACTAATGCCACATTTGGCAGTGAGGGTCGAACTACCACCTCCTAGAATCATGGATCCGACTTCTTTGAAAGAGGACAATAACTTCAATGAATTTACTAAAAATAGAAAACCCGACTTTGCCAAATCATAATCGTAACCGAAATATTCTTTACAATCATTTATCATGATCAAAATTTGACCATATGTTTGTGATAAGTCATCATGTGCACTGTTGGACACTCTGTCACCCCTGCACGACAAGTCTGCTATGCAACAATAACCTACAGCAAAAGCGCAGCGGATTGCGCAACAAACTGGGAAAATAGGCGTTAAAGATGACATCATATCTCCCGAATAAAAAACTATTTTTCAAAACAAAGAGATTTTTTGTAGGTAAGCTTGTTCTAAAGAAAAACCTCTCTAGGTTTCGTGAAATTCATCTCCAGCTGGTCAGAATATGTGTTGCAAAAACATGTCTCAAACAGGAAATCATGAAAACTGAAAAATAGGGCTCAAAGATTCATTCAAATCTCCAAATAAGTGACACCTTTTGCAAATATGAGAGAGGTTTTTATTATTTGGTTTATCCTCGACAAAAACCTCTCGGGGATTTTCAAAATTCCTCTCCAGTTGGTCATAAACTGATCTTTAAGTTTACCACTAAATCAGTCATTTACGTAGCGCGCCCTGTAGCCTATGCGTAGAAAAATCCTTTGCGTGATAGCATCCTCTGCGCGACAACATCCTCTGTGCAACGACATGCTCTACGTGACAACATCCTCTATGAAACAACATCCTTTGGGCGACGAAATCTTCTGCACAACGACATCTTCTGCGCGACGACATCCCCTGCGCGACAACATCCTTTGTGCAACATGCAACAAATGAAAGCAACAAAAGTCTTTGCGCAACAAACTTGCACAATGAGTATGCTTTTGAAGTTTGCAATGATACCAATGACATGGAGTGTTATGATTGTTCCTTCTCTAACCTCATTAAAGGTGATGATGAACCATAATACATTTTGACATGATATTCACCCCAACCTATGACTCATCTAGCAATGCCTTGATTTTCCCAAGATCATGTGAGGACTTTGAAATCTTTGGAAAAACTTCTAACTCTAGCTATGAAAATTATGGTGCTAACAATTGGCTCCAATGGGGATGCTATCCTACCTGTGAGATAACAAATAACGGTAGACCAGATGCCTTATCCATTAGGTTGTTCCCGAACCATTGAAAACTCTGCTCTTACCTGTTACCTGTATCCGCTGAAAAACTAAAATTGTATATGCTCCTAACTGAAATCTGGAAACTAAGCTGAAAATGAAAACTGTAGATTATTGAAAGAAATGCTCGTAGAACCAAGCTTATTCATACTTCTACCTACCCTAGTTTACTAACCACAAAGGCCAAATCAAGTAATCTCATATTTCCAATGAAGCCAGTCAAGCAAATTGTTTCTTGACTGCAGCTTGCTTTCAGTTCCTCCATTCATAAATTCCAAACTGAAATATGACAAGTCATTCCACCATTTGAAACTTTCCTCATGTTCAAACACTACATAGCTCATTTCTATTGAACATTTCAATAGAGCTGCAAAATGATCCTTGAGAGCAGAAGCAACTATGACTTCTTTATGACCAACAATGAGATCATCTTTAAATGGTTCTTTCTGACTATTCACATTGTCTATGCCATAAAAAAGTTTTTGAACATCATCTTTATTTCGACATGAGGACTGTTTACCGACTGAAGATTCATTTTCTATTGGCACAATGAACTTTGGACTACTAACCTCGGGCTTGGGATCACAATGCTTGTAACAATGAGCCATTGCAGCTCTATACCCTCTTTTATATTGTTCTGAATGAGTTAATAGTGCTTCATCTGTCTTTAATTCATATTGTTCTTTTTGTTGGTCAAAAAAATCTTCAAAAGGAGATGAATCTTGGGATATCCTTTGTGTTTCTTATTCTATCTCAAGTTCCATAATAAACTTCTGTAAACATTCTAACTTATCTTCTTGACTAAATATATGACAAGAATCCAAATAAGATAATAATGAAGAACGAATATCTCCACACCAATAATGCTTAGGAGACATATCATTCCAATTTATGAAATTTTGAAGAGAAACAAGGTCTGCCACCAATCTTGTTGTTTTGCTTGATGAAGTAGCTGGATCGAAAGCCAAGATTTCCATTCTGAAGCCAAGAAACTCTTCAGACCTTGAGCTCTTTGAACAATGAAGTCGCCATGGAAACTTTATCTCTGGATTCTTATGCCAGTGGAATCACCTTCAAATTGATTTTCTAATGTGTGGAGTCGCCAGAGCAGAAATACAGCCAGTACATGCCTAAGTGTCTGTTGCTCTTAGACCTTAGAACTAAAACAATGTCGTTCTTCCCGAGGAAAATAATAACAATCGTCCCCGGCAACGACACCAAAACGTTATCACTCGAAAATTTCTTCGAGTTGTATCAAAGAAAACCCTAAGATAATTGTTTCAACCAACTTTAGATTGTATTATGACCTATACAACCAAAGAGGGCTCTCTCAGATGTCAAATGACTGGTAATAACTCAAAGGATTCATCAATAAATGCACAGATGTCATATTCTGCAATAGGACGGGTTTGTTTTTGTTTTAAAAGGGTTGCTAGGACAAACAAGGAAGAAACCATTGGGCAATGGAGTCAAAGTCTCAACTTAAAGAGATTGAGTTAATGACTGGTTGTGTGCTTTCTGAAAATAGAGGCAAGGTAAGTGATGTTTTTCAACAAATAATAAGTATTGAGATGGAAGCAGAAAACAGAAGGGGACAACCCATCACATTGAGAGAATCTAGCAAAGGATGAGTTCTCATTATAACTTTTGAAAAAGAAACATAAAGGGAATATAGATCGCCATGTAAAGAGCAACAAATATAGATGAATTCTGAACATGAAATCCAAACATAAACAAGTATTCACTGCATGGATGGAGCATCGGATAATATGAATTCCAAACATATACTCTCAGTCAAATAATGGAAGAGAACAAACAATAATGAGGGAAAGCATTAATGGGAAAAACACACCGAGAACAACACCGTAATGAATCTCTGCTTCATGGAAGCCCTGTACTTTTGCATTAACTCATAAGAAATGTTCAGGAATATATTACACAGTCCAATAGCTTCTCTGACTGAAAGTACAACCCTATTTACATCAAAATGACCCCCTTATATAGAAAACTAATGCCACATTTGGCAATTAGGGTCGAACTACCATCTCCTAGAATTGTGGATTCAACTTCTTTGAAAGAGAACAATAACTTCAATGGATTTACTAAAAATAGAAAACCCGACTTTGCCAAATCATAATCGTAAACAAAATATTCCTTACAATCATTTATCATGATCAAAATTCGACCATATGGTTGCGATAAGTCATCATGTGCACTGTTGGACACTCTTACACCCCTGCACGACAAGTCTGCTACGCAACAGTAACCTACAGCAAAAGCGCAACGGATTGCGCAACAAACTGGGAAAATAGACGTTAAAGATGACATCATATCTCCCGAATAAAAAAAAATGTTTCAAAACAAAGAGATTTTTTTGTAGGTAAGCTCGTTCTAAAGAAAAGCCTCTCTAGGTTTCGTGAAATTCATCTTGAGCTAGCCGGAATACGTGTCGCAAAAACATGTCTCAAACATGAAATCATGAAAACTAAAAAATAGCGCTCAAAGATTCATTCGAATCTCCCAATAAGTGACACCTTTTGCAAATCTGAGAGAGGTTTTTATTATTTGGTTTGTCCTTGACAAAAACATCTCGGGGATTTTCAAAATTCCTCTCCAGTTGGTCATAAACAGATCTTTAAGTTTACCACTAAACCAGTCATTTATGTAGTGCGCCCTGTAGCTTGTGCGCAGGAAAATCCTCTGCGCGATAACATCCTCTGAGCGACAACATCCTCTGAGCGACGACATCCTCTACGTGACAACATCCTCTGCACAATGACATCCTCTGCCCAATGACAACTTCTGCGCGATGACATCCTTTGTGCAACGTGCAACAAATGAAAGCAACAAACGCCTTTGTGCAACAAACTTGCACAATGAGTATGCTTTTGAAGTTTGCAATGATACCAATGACATGGAGTGTCATGATTCTTCCTTCTCTACCCTAATGAAAGGTGATGATGAACCACAATACCTTTTGACATGATATTCACCCCAACCTATGACTCATCTAGCAATGCCTTGATTTTCCCCAGATCATGTCATGACTTTGAAAACTTTAGATAAACTTCTAACTCTAGCCATGAAAATTACGGTGCTAACACATACCAGTGCACCTAAGTCGACCATGCGCACCGATGCACCTAAGTCGACTGTGCGTATCGGTGGTCTTACAAACCATAATGCTTTGGTGCTTAACAAATAAAGTGCACCAATAACCACTATTAATATAAATATTGTTTGTGATCTCCCAATAACAAAATGCATCAATGCGCTCCTAATAAAAAAGCACATCGGTGCTCTCCCCAATAACAAAGCGCATCGGTGCTCCAAAACATAACGCCTTGATGCTTTCGATAACTGTTATTAATATAAAATACTAAAATATTATTTTTTGTTTTATAAGAAATCAAATGCAGCATGATTCTCCCTAATAACAAAGCACCTCGGTGCTCCCCCAATAAAAAACACACCGGTGCATCCCTAATAAGAAAGCGCACAAGTGCTCCCTCAATAACAAAGCACATCGATGCTCATTTAACAAATGCACCAGAAAAATCGATTTTTAAACAAAAGGAATTAATTTAGAAACCACAAATCTTCCACGGTGCGCTTAGAAACCAATACTGATCTGGTACATTTCGGTAAAAAAAAATGCACCGATGCATATTACAATCGGGCGCACCGTTAAAGGGTAAACTTAAAAATAAATACAAAATCAAATCAATGCGGCAAAACATACAGTGAAAAAATGAGCGAGAATTTTATATTTTCAAAATGTATGTGTTTATAAATGAAAACCCTAATCATTATTTCATTATTTTGCCAAAATCTAGAGGGGAGACTTGTACAAGAGAGATTTACAAGCAAAGTGTTTGGAGTGGGCGTATTTTTTTGAAGAGCCAAATTTACATACACATTTGTAGAGGAGAAATTTCAGGAAGGTGATTTTATTCTATTCATCATCTCAATCTTTCCCCTTTTTGATTCAACGGATTTTAGTGCATTAT
>ML855466.1:46147-67599 GCA_009831015.1 Picea engelmannii | reverse complement strand
CAAGTGTAAAATTTAATCAAACACAGTACCAGCATTAACTATCGATCTATCGTGCCAATTCCATCGTTCAATCAATCACTTAACCACGAGGTTTACTGCTAATACATAGCTCGGGACTATGGAACATTCAATGTATTATCCGCCTTCCAAACAATATACCAAGGATCGATTTGTAAAGTAAAAAATGATTAACCCATGCGCCTTCAAACCATCGTTATTACACCTTATAAACTTGCCAATGTATTCGGTGCATATTCAAATGTTTGCATTCCAATATTTTGAGAACATTATGATCCAAAGATTTTCATATAATGAATGAGTGAAAGCAATAATAAGGATAAAAGCAATAAGACCAAATCCATTACAATTTTCAGAAGATCAAAACAAAACCAATAACTTTTATGCCCAAAGGTTTAGGAATCAAATCATATCTAAATGTGTAAACAAGGCATAAATTCGAGAAAGCTTTTAGCAGTCATGTAATAAACCAGTGGTCAAGTGTCTTTTAGCAAATCAACAAAAAAAAAACGACAACAATCTAGGCAACGAAAGAGGTGTTTTCACACTTGCAGTTGTGAAAACTGAATCGAAATCAAATTGTAATTGTCGCATAATGAGATGAATGTCTAGAAGTACAATGCGACAATGATTTGTCATAATACCACAAGGGGTGTAGGCAGCTTTTGAGAGCAATCAAAAAAATTAGGTTGGCTTCCAACACAACTCCAACAACAACAACAACTGCATCACTTCTCTGTATTGTGTATTTATAGATTTTGTGCACCTTGTGCATGCAATGCACGCAATTCCTCTTCATACTCACACCACGTCAATATCCTCTACAACTCGAGTGCTCTGTCTGATAATCATCGTGACTCTTTAGCTTCTCTGGCCGTTTTCCCACTCATTCAGCATCACTGTATGTTATGTTGAGATTCCTCAGCCTCTCTGGCAGTTGAGACTCTTCATCTTCTTTGTGACAGTCGAGCTCACCTTCTTTGTTCCAGTTACGGGCTTCAAAGCTCATCTAGTTGTCAATCGCCTCCACGAGCATCTTCATCCCTCTTGAGGATTCCCAGATACTCTTCATCTTTTCTGTCAATCACCCCTAAGTGTTTTCGAGTCCTCTTGCAGAAACCATCAGTGGTTTCTGGCAGTTTGTTGACGGGCGAAATCGACCGTCCGTCAACTGAGAGAGTGGAACCGGTCCGAGGTTGTCTAATAACCCAAGCCGTTTGGGATGAAACACCCTGACGAGTTTAGCGGCTCCGTTAGCCGATCTAAGGTCCTAAGAAAACAAAAGAAAAACTTATTCTAAACTAACTAAACTAACTAAAAACAAAATAAAACAAACTAAACTAAAACAAATTATTAAAACAAACTAAACTAATATAACTATTATATATATACAATCTACTAATTACTACTATATTAACTATCTAACTACTAACTGCAATATAACTTATTCACAAAATATACAATATGCACAATTTACAGATTTAAATAAAACCTTCAAAACTCGTTTGTATTCTGCCCTAAGACAACAAGAAGTATTTTTTGTTGATTTTATGATTTTATGAACAAGAAATATGTTGACGGGCAAAATCGACCGTCCGTCAACTGAGAGAGTGGAACCGGTTCGGGGTTGTCTAATAACCCAAGCCGTTTGGAATGAACCACCCTAACGGGTTTAGCGGCTCCATTAGCCGATCTAAGGTTCTAAGAAAACCAAAGAGAAAACTAATCTAACTAAAACTAAATGAAACAAACTAAACTAAAACTAACAATAAACAAAACTAACTAATAAAATAATCTAATTAAAACTAACTATTAAACAAACTAAACTAAAACTAAATAAACTAAACTACTCTAACTATTCTATATACTACTATACTAACTACTAACTGCAATATAACCAATTTACAAAATGTACAAAATTGACAATTTACAGATTTAATTAAAACCTGAAAAAATTCATTTGCGATCTGTCCTAAGACAGGGAAAGGTATTTTTGTAGATTTTATAATTTTATAAATAAGAAATAAAACAGAAAACTAACTAAACCAAACACTAATATACTAATTCTACCTATAAATCTAACTAAACTTATATCTAAACTAAACTACTAATAAATACACTAAACAAACAAATGACAAACTGACCTGGAAACGCTCCAGATTTGTCATGTGTATGATGATCTTCAAAGCTGGTCGGAGGAAGGAAACTCGCACTGGTTAATCCAGAAGCTTCTCGTAAACGATAGGCTGCAATGCTCTTTGAGTTATTTACAGGACAAACAAGACATAAAAAATCATAACAATTATATGATTTATAAATCTGTACAATAAGGTAAACCTGTTATGCAAAGACTTATACTTTACAATTCAATTAATGAAGAAGAGAAATTTGTCGTTCACAAACTGAATCAAGTAATTGCTAGGTTTTTAAATACTGGAAGAAATCAGATATGGATTATATTGATTAAATCATATCATTTGCAAAAGATTAAGATAGCTAAAGTAGTCATTAACCAAATGCAAATTGATACACATAAACATGAAACAAAATATTGATATTATGAAAAGCTAAAGCTGTAACAGAACACCAATTTTTGTCTCTGTTTGTATTAAAATTCCATATCCTTGTTCTCCCATGAATGAGAATGATTATTATTACAAAAATGAGAAGTATTTAAAGGTTTTCCACAGGGTAAAACCTCCCTGTGGAAGTTATAAACTGTTTACATGAAATCTTGGGAAGATATCCCAAAATTGTCTAAACTAAGAAACTAAAATGAAACTAGAACATCAAAATATCTTCTCAACTGTCCATCAAATCCCATGCAATTTCGAATTCACCTGAAACAAGTCAGAAATAGACAAGTTAGAGAGATATTTTATTAATAAAACAATAAAAATTTAATTCTACAGACTTAGCTACAGAATCATCTGATTCTATAGCTAGTCTAAAATAAGATACAGAATCAAAATCAGAATCGATTCAAAATCTTTTAAAAGAATTAAATCAAATTATCTTCCAATAAACATTTGAAAACAAATCATTGATATTTGAATGGTTCTATCACTGAATACAGAGATAGGAATAATCTATTCTGTTGTTACCACAAAATTGGGTCCGCGGAGTCATAATCGGACAGTCATAAGATTGTTTCATATACAATTGAAACTGATAATCAAACATATCGTATGTGATTGTTAAACAAGAGATATGATCCAATCCAACAGAATCATTTTCCAATCATGATAGTTGTAACGATATAGCAAAAAGATTCATATCGTTTAATTGAATACAAGGATAGAAATACTCTGTTTTCGATTATTGTCATAAGTCGGGTAAATGAAATCACAAGTAACAACAACGTAATCAATTTTCAACAATATCAAATCCATCTGTTATGAGGTCGTTGTGATATTCAATTGAAAACAAAACAAATCGCAAACACTTTGTTACACTTGTAAATCGAACAGGATTATCACGATAAGCGATTTAAGCTGTGAACGAATTCAAACCATAACTGACATATAACCAAAATCATAACAGGGTCAATCAAACAGTATCTGTAATAGATTTCGATCGTTGATCCTTGCACAGTGAGCAAACAAGATCGATCAATTTTGATCACAATCATTTCAATCAAACGAATCAATCAAGGTTTGACCAATTCATTTCACAAATTTTAAAATACAGAGCATCAATTCTAATCTGAACTCGACTCATAGGACAGACTTGCCAAATTAGTACCAGAGTGAATCGATTGGCTAAAATTTTCACACAGTTGTCATGATTCGGGTTCATTTCTTGATTTGGGCGTGAATGTTATTTGAGCGTATTGTTTTCATCAAAGAAACAGAGTCATTATCCTTAACTTGGAAACAATCAAATATATAACATCATATGACACAGCATCATAACAAGCATCCTCCCGAAGACATTTACCAGTCATATTGTACCAATGATAATGGTTCGCATCCGAGCAAAATCGTAACAATCAAACTTAATCAAATCGTTTACCAACCAGAGCACATGGATCATAACCAAATCAAATCCGAAGAAGATTATGTTCTTAACTGAATATGAAAAAATTTCCTTTTCAAATCGGATACAAACCAATTCATTTGAAGGCAAACTATCAAACAAATCCAAACGAAGATCACTCAAATCCAATCAAAATCTATTGATTTCTATACTTGGAATAATCGAATCGTATATCGAATCAAGATTTTTTTTATTCAAAATGAAGCTATATATAGAATGCACACAATATAACAGAGTTATTCGAGATGTGAACAGAACTGTTTAAAACTGAATTCAAATTGTTATATCAACCGGGATTATTTACAAAACAAAAATGATGTCAAAACCATACCTGTGTAGCGACAAGGCTGCATTGATTATGCCAATTTGGAATTTGCAACAGCCGTGGCCGATTCCACGTTTTTGAACAGGATAGAGCGGGTTGTCTTTTGCTTTTTCTTTGTTGCTTGGAGCTTGGCTTTTTGACTGGTTAGGACTGCAATCTGGTCTTCCAAAGATTGAATCTTTGACTGGAGTATTGGAACATCAATATAATATCGCTCTAACCATGAATTGCACTAATCACATGGTGGCTGCGTGAGTTTAGACAGAGTAGGCGAGGGTTTGGCCAAATGACCAAGGGTTTCACGAGGCAATTCAATACCCGAGTAGTTAGGGTCGTCTTTTAGGCAGGGGGTAGGTTTGACACAAAATCAAAAGGGGGCTCGGTACACAAACCTTGCGAATAGGGGTATTCACTGGCCAGAAAATGCTCAACTTCCGAATCGGAGTCCTCACTCAAGACGATAGGGTTTGGCTCAACAGGGGGTTTTGGATTTTTCCTTGCCATTCGTGAAATGAGTCGGGCATTCTTTTTGCCTTTAACATTTGCAGTAAGGTTTTCCTTGGGCTTTTTGCTCATAGGCTTTGTAATGGCTTATGCATTCTTAATTACAGTGTCAGGTAAGTTGATAGGAGGGTTCGCCGAGGGTTTAGGTAGTAGGAGGTGTAAGGGTACAGGAGGTTCAGCCTTAGTCTCAGTTACCATAGGTTTATCAACCTGTACAGGGTCGGTGCCCTCAAAGCCATTATGGACGATGAAAGCCTTCCAACTATCACCCAACAAACTCAAACGATAGACAACGATGAGCTTAATGAGCCCATGATGAAACAAGTTGTTGTCAGCTTTGTGCCTCTTAAACTTCTTAGACATTTTATACAAGCTCCGATGAAAATAGAATGGCATGTTTAGAGGATAACCTATAAAAATCATCAATAGACGCAGGTGGTAAAGGAATACAAGTCCGTATCGACCTTCGCAGGTCATGAACTGCTTAATTATCATCAATAAATCGTGCCATCGTTGCTTAAGCATAATCACGGGCATACCTCTATCACAGGAGGTGATTTTGCGCGATTGAAACAACAATGTCCACGACACTTCCTCGACCTTGCAATTCTTAAACCAACGCTGTCCAGAAGTAGATAACCCCGTGGCCGAGCTGATAAACTGTTCATCAATCTCTAACTATACATCGCCTACCTTGGCTCGACAGCCATCGAAGGTCATGGCAAACTTTCGAGCTACGCAAAGGTTAAAACCCTCGAAACGTTTCACGAAGGTAAGCCATCCACTGTCTGCCAAATCGTGGCGGGCATTGTCAAACATTAACAGGGCCTGGTTTCCATTGGGTTCAACTCACACGACAGGAGCCATGGATCGAGCACATGGTAAGGGAAGGGTTCGAATTCACCAATACACATAGTAACAGAGCTACCCAAAACAACAACAATGAACGAGCCAAAAGGGATAAGCATAAATGCGCGCATGCGAGGGTGGTGGAGTCTGCCATGCAAAACAATTATGGTCAAAGTACAACTGCCAATTTACATAGTAATTCAACCCATTATAATAGCTCAACCATTAAGTCATGTGTACAAACAATGAAATCAAATGTGGATGCGCGCGAGCGCTATACCATAATGTTTAAACATCCGGCATACTAATCAAAACCCAAGTCAAAAATGCGCCAATGTGTTGATTCATATAAACAAAGTTTATCCAAGGTGTCAAATGATATTGATATAGTTGAAAAGCCAATAAGTTATGAAAAGATTACCATAAGGATCATATCATATATATATAAAAAGATTAATTGATCATAACCCTATGCATTTCCATAGAATCAATGATCAGGCAAGTCATAAAAAGTGTAAATACAAATGCTCAATGCCTTACAAACTCAATAAAATCAAGTTATGCAATCAATATAAGAATGTCCAATGAGCATAGTTCGAAAGTCCTTCCAGCCACATAATGATAAACAAAAGATAAGTTCAGTAAGCATATCGATAAAAAGATCATGACAATTCAGATAGTCATCAAAAAGTGACCTCGAAAGGTGAAGCTTTCATGCTTACAGTCGTGAAAACTTAATGAAGACAAACGTGCAAATGTCGCAAAAAATGAAAATGTCGTTTATTTGAATATTGCGATGAAAAGAATGATGCTTGAAAAACATAGTTGTAGGCAGCTTATAGGATCATGAAAAAATGTATTGGCTGCCAACAATGGCGACGCACTGGGAGAAGCAGTCATCTCTGCAAAAGGTACAAATTCAGATTAAGACAACAAAGATAATTTCAACTCAAAAATAACAACCAGAAAATTATACAAACATCATCATAAATCATTTTTTTCCAGCAGTGTTTTAAAAGATGAAAACCAATAACAGTCTTAAGATCAGCAAGTCACGATATTAAAGATAAAATCTCCAATACTGTTGGCATAGCCACTGCTTCCAGTAGGCGTCCATAGCCTCGACAGGGTTTCCATTTAATCCACTTTGACATCTGTATCCTGTCAAGAAGTTCTGGATCAGAATAAAGGACATTAAAGAGGTTTCTCTTCTTTTTGCAAATTTTCATGTAACCGACATTGCTTCGCTACCAGCGGGCCTGTTCAGTACCCCAGCAAAGTTGTCTTGGCATCATGCATGCATTTACCCGCTACCAACAGACCTGTTCAGTATCCCAGCGGGTTTACAAGCATTTCCCACAGCTCTTATTCGTAATTTTTTATTTTGTTTTTGATAGGTATATAGGTGAGCGGGGTGACGCTGAAAATCTTGATATTTTAACATTAATATATATCTATATATATATATATATATATATATAGACCTCATCAAAAATTTTAGAACTGTCCTTTATTTAGCTCCAGAGATGTTTTATTTACAAAACAACTTCCTATGACAGGGAGACATCTTTTGAGTCATTCCTTTACGGAAAAGGGACAACGTAAAAAGATAATAGATGATCTTGACAAGCTTTGCTCAGAGATTGAGATCAGTAAACTTCTTTCAAACAACAGAATTTTCCAACACAGATATAAGTTCAGCAATATATCATTGATGTTTGTACAAATTTTTCAGAAGTTATTTCAGCGAAGAAAATTTCTATCGTCTTTATCTGAATAGCTCAGTGTACAGGTATGTGTATTTTTTAAAAAACACAAACTGATAAATTCAAATCAAAATCAAAACAGAACGCAAACGAAAGCGCAAACAAAAATGAAATATTTACATAATATACAAGGGTAGTTATCAAGCAAAGTATCTCTTCAGGGCTTGGCCATTCACCGGGTAGGTGTCAAGCTGCCCTTCAAGATTCTGCAATTGAAAGGAACTAGGACCCAACTTTTCAGCAATTAAAAATGGTCCAAGCCATAGATTTTGAATTTTTTTGTGCTCACACTTTCCTTCGTGTGGTTTGTCCCATTTTAAGACGAGATCGCCTACTTCAAAATTCCTATCAGAAGCAGAATTAGAATCGAACCAGATTTTAATAAATTGTTGATGTTGATCTAACTTACACTTAGCTTGGGCTGTTACTTCTTCTAGCTTCATCAAAGAGTTAATTTGGTTTTCTAGAGGGGGACAATCTTCTTCTTGGACTTTCTGTGACAATTGAAGTGAAGGAAGAAGAATGTGAGGTGGAATAATTGCTTGTCTGCCATAAACGAGAAAAAAGGGGGAGTTACCTATAGTAGATTTTTGCGTTACCCTATCAGCCCATAGTGCATTCAGCAACGCATTGTGCCAATTCTTGTGATTTTCAACCACAGTCCTCTTGATAATTTTAATCAAGTTCTTGTTTGTTGATTCTGCTAATCCGTTGCCCTGGGGGTAGTAACTAGCAGAATACTTCATCTTAATTCATTTTTCCAAAGCAAACTCGCTCATCTCAAGAGAAGAAAATTATGAAGCATTGTCAAAGACCAGACAATCAGGGATACCAAAATGAGTGATAATATTCGAGTTTAGGAAAGCGATTACTTGACTGGTGTTGACAGTTCTTAGCGCAGTAGCTTCATACCATAATCTGTGGCTGTCACAATATACTTGTACTGTTGTGAGGATGGAGGGTTAATAGGACCAATGATATCAAGGCCCCATTGCTAGAAAGGAGAATCTACTGAAACGGGTTGCAAGGGAAAGGCTGGTTTTTGCATCCGCCCTGATGCTTTCTGACAAATGATACATTTACAACATAAGGCATGGGCGTCCCTAAAAAGAGTGGGCCAGTAATAACCGGCTCTTAAAACCGTATGAGCAGTGGTGTTACCACTGAAGTGAGCACCATCTTCTCCAGCATGCAACTCTAGCAAGACTTTTTCTGCTTCGTCCTTCTCGAGACAGCGCATCAGTATGCCGTCAAAATTCTAACGAAACAGGACACTGTTAACTAGATGAAAGGAGGCAGACTTTAACCTCAGCGCTCTTCTCTTAGAGGGATCTAAGTGACAAGGAGCTGACCCATGTTCAAGACATAATCTAATATCGTCGTACCAAGGACTAACGAGGTTTTGTGTGCAACAGATCAAACTTTGATCGCTTTGTCCTAGGTTTGACGTATCACCATGTTCTTGGTGTCCTTCTTCCGAATCAACTACCAACTTACATAACCCTTGGCCTCTCACAATTTGAGTTGGGGTGATTTCTAAGTCATACTCCTGCAAGGAGGTGACCCAGTTAGCTCTCTTCTCTCCTAACTCCTTCTGCACTAACAAGTTCCTCACGTCTGGGTAAGGGACGATGACTTTCATCCTTGACTTCAAAAGATAGGACCGGAAATTCTTAACTGCTTTGAAAACAGCGTAGGCTTGCCCATCAACCGCTGGGTAGTTAAGTTCAGCACCTTTGAAAGTGGAGCTCATAAAGGCGATGGGTACTTTGTTGTTCTCGGTATTCTTCTGAGTTAGGACGAGGGCATAGGAACGGTCAGAGGCAAAAGTATAGAGTGTAAAATCTTGAGAGAAGTCAGGGCTCATGAGAGATGGAGCGTCTATTATGGCCTTCTTTATGGGGTTAAAAGCTTGATTTTCTGTGGGTCCCCAGTGATATTGGGTGTCTTTCTTGATCAAGTTCTGTAGAGGCCTGACCATTTCGGAGAAGCTGGGGACAAATATTCTCATGAAATTAATCTGGCCTAAGAAAGACTGCATGGATTTTTTGGATGTAGGTGGGGGGAGTTTTGCGATGACTTGAGTCCTCTCGGGGTCAATAATCATTCCTTCACTAGACACGATGAATCCTAGGAGTTTACCCTGTTCTACTACAAAGATGGACTTTTTGGGGTTCAAGGAGATGTCGTATTTACGACATCGTAGCAGAAAGGCTTGTAAGTGAGCTAGATGATCGTCTTTGTTTTTTGAGTAAACAGTCACATCATCTAAGTAAACTACAATGGACTGATTGATTAATCCTCGGAAAGTAATGTCCATTGCTCTCTGAAAGGTAGCACCAGCATTAATCAATCCAAAAGGCATTTTGTGATAAGCATAAGTGCCCCACGGGGTACGGAAGGTAGTTTTGAGTTGGTCTGGTGGAGACATCAGGACTTGGTTGTATCTAGAGAAACCATCTAACAAAGATAGCCTCTTGGAACTAGATACATGTTGAAGGATCTGTTCCATGGGTGGGACAGGATAATTATCTTTATCAGACGCTCTATTTAGGTTTCAGAAATCGACACATAGTCAAATTTCCCCATTTTTCTTCTGAACTGGGACAAGGTTGGAAACCCATTGAGTGTGCCTAACAAGAAAAATTATTTTAGCACTTAGGAGCTTATTCAATTCTTTTTGAACGGTCGGTTCTAGTTTGGGGTGCATCTTCCTCAGTTTCTGTTGGAAGGGTAAGGTTTGGGGCTTCATCGGGATGACATGTTGTATGGTATTAGGGTCGAAAGTTTTAATATCATCGTAAGTCCATGCAAAGACATCCTTAAATTATTTAAATAACTTAACAAAAGCAGCTTTTTCTTGTCTAGAACATCCCAAGCCTAAGTTAATGCACTGAGGATTTTCACTAGTTCCTAAATTCACTTTTTCATAAGACAACGAGGAACTATTGGTTTTACAGTTGACCGTCTTTTTAAATTTATCTTCAAAATCATAAAACTTCTCTAATATAACTATAGATTTGGGTATGGAATTTACCATGTTCGATAGAGCTTCAGGAGATTTCAGATCAGGTATTACCGTAAAGTCGTGCAAATTGTCGTCGTGTGTGCATTCATCTATCACCGCACCTTGAAAGGTTTCTTCCATGTGTAGAAAGTTAATGATTTGCTGATCATTGTCAAATACTCTCCAGTTCGTAATATTGTCAGGAACAGATGGTCGAAACAACAGCTCGACGGAGAATGCGTATGGGGACAAGCCTTCTGCAGGAAGAAGTTTAGAGGCTACATTAGCTAATAGATCTGCTTCAGCATTATTTAATCTGGGAATGGAATTTATATTGAAGGCAGAAAATTTATTCATTAAACTCTATACCTCAGACTGGTAAATTTTGAGATGCGGGGAAATACAGTGTATAGAATCTCTCACCTATCTAACCACTATTTCAGAGTCACCAAATACAACCAGGTTTTGAATGTTCATATCCAGAGCTTTTCTGAGACCTTGTAGTAAAGCCTCGTATTCTGCAGTATTGTTAGTACATTCAAGTTCTAGTCTACAAGCCATTAATGTCTTGTTACCTTCCGGATCGATAATGATGCAGCCTGCACTAGCTCCTTCTTTAGACTTAGAACCGTCGAAATATAGAGACCAAATTTGATTTCCATCGGGCTCATGGGACTGTTGCATAGAAGCTGTTGGTTGCATATATGCTACGATCTCGGACCGTTGTTCTGGATTGATGATAGGTGAAGCCTTGGCCATGAAATTGTCGAAGAAGGTGTCCATCCCTTGTACTTCAGGTGTATCAGCAGAGGGTGTGTATGGTTCATTAGGATCGTTCAAATCCGTGACCGTGAACTTGAGGTAGCGCTCACGATTCACCCCGATTTTATTAGGCTTATCGTTCTCTGGAAGCCACAGGTGAGACCAGTCTGTTGCAAAGTAACCATGCAGCTGCTCTGACCAGTCCCTTCTTAAAAATAGACCATACACTTCTGGAATATCCACAAAAATTATATCAATAACTTGATGAACCTTAGGGTTAGACGATAATCTAATCAATACATTTTTTAGTTTGCCTATCACTTTGACATCTGTTCGATCAAGTTATATGATTTTTAAAGTAGATGGTTCCACTTCAACGTTAATCTTTTGGCAGACAGACCAAGGCATCACATTGGATGATGCCCCTAAGTCGACCATACAATTATGCACATTTCTGTTGAAAATTTCGAAAGTTAACAAGAAAGGAGGTACATTTTTGCGAGTAGTAAGAGTAGTAGCTTGTGGCTTCTTACTCGCAATTTCTACTGCTGCTTTATCTACATTATTATTTACATTATTTACATTTTTTACATTATTTACAAGGACTACAGGAAGGCTTCCTTTATCTTGAGGATCAGGATTATTTTTAGTGGAAGTCTTCTGTGGAACTTTGCTTTGCACAACCTTGTTATCATTGGAATTACCATTTTTGCCATTATCAGAAATATTTTGTAACATTTTTTGTAACAAAAATGGAAACTTCAATAACTCATAAATAGAAATGTTAGCCCTTAACTTTTTAAGATCTTCAACCACATCATAATCTAAGTTGGGGTTCACATTACTCTGTTTAGTCTCAGTTGATTTAGATGGATTTGGAGGTGAAGTTGTAGTGTTCTCGGTAGAAGGCTTGTTTGTTGTCCTACTCCTAGTATTATAAGGGTGAACTGTCTCGAAATTAGCTTGGAAGATGTTATCTGAGAAGTGTCCAAAGATGTTTTGAGAAGACTCTTCTTCTTGAACTGTTTCTTGTTCAACTACCTCCTGAGGGATCTCAAGGGGTATCAAGTTATCTTGGGCTTCTAGAATTGTTTGAAGGGCACATTGCAAACTTTCTAGATTAAGGCCTTCGGGGTTTGGATTAGGTCGGTTGGTAGGAAAAGGCTTTCGAAAAGGAGGTTTGTAGGGTCCTTTACTCGAGGAAGATTCTTCAGTTGACCTTTTTAAGTCTATAACTTGGTTCGACAGTTTTTGAACAAATTTAGTTAAGTTTTCCAAATCAGAGTTTTCAGGTTGTGTTTTACTTTGAGTAGGTCTAGGGAGAATTTCAATCTTCGTTTTGGAAGAAGAGCTAGTCTCAGCTTCGTTGCTAGAAGAGTCTTTAAGACTAAGTATGTCTTTTTCAATCTGGCTGGCCTCCTCGAAGGCCTCTAACAACGTGGCTTTCTTGGATCGTTTAACCCAAATAGTTATACTTTGATGTAAAGATTTAGTGTAGTAAGCTATTATAAGACTCTCGGTAGGCATGGAATCTGCAGGGATTCAGTTTTTAAGTGTTAAGAATCCTTGATTAAAATCTTTAACTTTTTATTTTGGGTTCATTCTTAAGCTTGAAAGGTCCATGACTAGGACTTCCGGAGGTTTAACGTCTCCGGATTTTTCCAAAAAGCATGACTCAAACTTTTCCCAAGACATGATGGTATGGGGTTGTTGGGAAAAGTACCATGTGGATGCATTACCCTCAAACGTATAAGGGAACAACCTACAGACAATGTCTTCATGTTCAACATTACGGAGTCTTATGGCTAACATAAAAATTTTTATGTGATCTTCAACAATCTGTTTTGAGTCAGGATCAAACTTGGGAAGCCATTTCTCCAGATGCTTAGGTAAAGGGTGTTGAGCTCCAGGTACAGCTACAGTGTCCTGATCAAGCCAGGGTCTAGCAGGGTTGTTCTGATTTGCCATTGGGGTAGTGGGTGTGGAAGGATGAGAAGGTGAATTGCCTTTGTCTGACGAGTCTCCTCCAGAAGAAGAAGGAGATGATGGGGGTGGTGAAGGAGGTATCCCAGATCCTCCTGCAGCAGGATTTAATTTTGGATCTGTAGGATTTACAGTGAGGTTAGTGGTACCTAATTGTTCTCTGATGTCATAGAAATCCAAAGGTTGACCCCACGGATGGTTTGGTTTCCTAAGACGAGATAAGGCACTATGTGTTTTAATAAGAGATTGGCGAACGATCTCTTGTATGTCACCACCTGTAGGATTAGGGGTTGATGGCTCAATTGTGATCTGTGGATCGTCGATTGAAGTAGTTGCTATTTGAAGAGGGATATTATCATGTGAACGGATTCTAGTCACTATAGGTGAGCGATTAGGGGGTGGAGGAGTCTTGCGACCGCCTCGTGCCATTAATTAAGTTCAGGCCCTCCTTCTAGCACCATTTGTTGACTGGCGAAATCGACCGTCCGTCAACTGAGAGAGTGGAACCGGTCCGGGGTTGTCTAATAACCCAAGCCATTTGGAATGAACCACCCTGATGGGTTTAGCGGCTCCGTTAGTCGATCTAAGGTTCTAAGAAAACCAAAGAGAAAACTAATCTAAACTAATCTAATCTAACTAAAACTAAATGAAACAAACTAAACTAAAACTAACAGTAAAAAAAACTAACTAATAAAATAATCTAATTAAAACTAACTATTAAACAAACTAAACTAAAACTAAATAAACTAGACTACTCTAACTATTCTATATACTACTATACTAACTACTAACTGCAATATAACCAATTTACAAAATGTACAAAATTGACAATTTACAGATTTAATTAAAACATGAAAAAATTCATTTGTGATCTGTCCTAAGACATAGAAAGGTATTTTTGTTGATTTTATAATTTTATAAATAAGAAATAAAATAGAAAACTAACTAAACCAAACACTAATATACTAATTCTACCTATAAATCTAACTAAACTTATATCTAAACTAAACTACTAATAAATACACTAAACAAACAAATGACAAACTGACCTGGAAACGCTCCAGATTTGTCCTGTGTATGATGATCTTCGAAGCTGGTCGGAGGAAGGAAACTCACACCAGTTAATCCAGAAGCTTCTCGTAAACGATAGGCTGCAATGCTCTTTGAGTTATTTACAGGACAAACAAGACATAAAAAATCATAACAACTATATGATTTATAAATCTCTACAATAAGGTAAACCTGTTATGCAAAGACCTATACTTTACAATTCAATTAATGAAGAAGAGAAATCTGTCGTTCACAAACTGAATCAAGTAATTTCTATGTTTTTAAATACTGGAAGAAATCAGATATGGATTATATTGATTAAATCATATCATTTGCAAAAGATTAAGATAGCTAAAGTAGTCATTAACCAAATGCAAATTGATACACATAAACATGAAACAAAATATTGATATTATGAAAAGCTAAAGCTGTAACAAAACACCAATTTATGTCTTTGTTTGTATTAAAATTCCATATCCTTGTTCTCCCACGAATGAGGATGATCATTATTACAAAAATGAGAAGTATTTAAAGGTTTTCCACAAGGTAAAACCTCCCTGTGGAAGTTATAAACTGTTTACATGAAATCTTGGGAAGATATCCCAAAATTGTCTAAACTAAGAAACTAAAATGAAACTAAAACATCAAAATATCTTCTCAACTGTCCATCAAATCCCATGCAATTTCGAATTCACCTGAAACAAGTCAGAAATAGACAAGTTAGAGAGATATTTTATTAATAAAACAATAAAAATTTAATTCTACAGACTTAGCTACAGAATCAGTTGATTCTGTAGCTAGTCTAAAATAAGATACAGAATCAAAATCAGAATCGATTCAAAATCTTTTAAAAGAATTAAATCGAATTATCTTCCAATAAACATTTGAAAAAAAATCATTGAGATTGGAATGGTTCTATCACCGAATACAGAGATAGGAATACTCTGTTCTGTTGCTACCACAAAATCGGGTCCATAGAGTCATAATCGGACAGTCATAAGATTGTTTCATATACAATTGAAACTGATAATCAAACATATCGTATGTGATTGTTAAACAAGAGATACGATCCAATCCAACAGAATCATTTTCCAATCGTGATAGCTACAACGATATAGCAAAAAGATTCATATTGTTTAATTGAATACAAGGATAGAAATACTCTATTTTTTATTATTGTCATAAGTCGGGTAAATGAAATAACAAGTAAAAACAATGTAATCGATTTTCAACAATATTAAATCCATCTGTTATGAGGTCGTTGTGATATTCAATTGAAAAAAAAACAAATCTCAAACACTTTGTTACACTTGTAAATCGAACAGGATTATCACTATAAGCGATTTAAGCTGTGAACGAATTCAAACCATAACTGACATATAACCAATATCGTAACAGGGTCAATCAAATAGGATCTGTAATAGATTTCGATCGTTGATCCTTGCACAACGAGCAAACAATATCGATCAATTTTGATCACAATCATTTCAATCAAACGAATCATATCAAGGTTTGACCAATTCATTTCACAAATTTTAAAATACAGAGCATCAATTCTAATCTGAACTTGACTCATAGGACAGACTTGCCAAATTAGAACCAGAGCGAATCGATTGGCTAAGATTTTCACACAGTTGTCATGATTCGGGTTCATTTCTTCATTTGGGCACGAATGTTATTTGAGCGTATTGTTTTCATCAAAGAAACAGAGTCATTATCCTTAACTTGGAAACAATCAAAGATAGAACATCATATGACACAGCATCGTAACAAGCATCCTCCCGAAGACATTTACCAGTCATAGCATACCAATGATAATGGTTCGAATCTGAGAAAAATCATAACAATCAAACTTAATCAAATTGTTTACCAACCAGAGCACATGGATCATAACCAAATCAAATCTGAAGAATATTATGTTCTTAACTGAATATGAAAAAATTTCCTTTTCAAATTGAATACAAACCAATTCATTTGAAGGCAAACTATCAAACAAATCCAAACGAAGATAAATCAAATCCAATCAAAATCTATTGATTTCTATACTGGGAATAATCGAATCTTATATCGAATCAAGATTTCTTTTTATTCAAAACGAAGCTATATATAGAATGCACGCAATATAACAGAGCTATTCGAGATGTGAACATAACTGTTTAAAACTGAATTCAAATCGTTATATCCACCGAGATTATTTACAAAACAAAAATGATGTCAAAACCATACCTGTGTAGTGACGAGGCTACATTGATTATGCCAATTTGGAATTTACAACAGCCGTGGCCGATTCCACGTTTTTGAACAGGATAGAGCGGGTTGTCTTTTTCTTTTTCTCTGTCGCTTGGAGCTTGGCTTTTTGACTGGTTAGGACTGCAATCCGGTCTTCCAAAGATTGAATCTTTGACTGGAGTATTGGAACATCAATATAATATCACTCTAACCATGAATTGCACTGATCACAGGGTGGTTGCGTGAGTTTAGACAGAGTAGGTGAGGGTTTGGCCAAATGACCGAGGGTTTCATGAGGCAATTCAATACCAGGGTAGTTAGGGTCGTCTTTTAGGCAGGGGGGTAGGTTTGACACAAAATCAAAAGGGGGCTCGGCACACAAACCTTGCGAATAGGGGTATTCGCTAGCCAGAAAATGCTCAACTTCCAAATCGTAGTCCTCACTCAAGACGATAGGGTTTGGCTCAACAGGGGGTTTTGGCTTGTTCCTTTCCATTCGTGAAATGAGTCGGGCATTCCTTTTTCCTTTAACATTTGCAGTAAGGTTTGCCTTGGGATTTTTGCTCATAGGCTTTGTAATGGCTTCTACATTCTTAATTACAATGTCGGGTAAGTCGATAGGAGGGTTGGCCGAGGGTTTAGTTAGTAGGAGGTGTAAGGGTACAGGCGGTTCAGCCTTAGTCTCAGTTACCATAGGTTTATCAACCTGTACAGGGTCGGTGTCCTCAAAGCCATTACGGGCGATGAAAGCCTTCCAACTATCACCCAGCAAACTCAAACGATAGACAACGATGAGCTTAATGATCCCATGATGAAACAAGTTTTTTTTAGCTTTGTGCCTCTTAAACTTCTTAGACATTTTATACAAGCTCCGATGAAAATAGAATGGCATGTTTAGAGGATAACCTATAAACATCATCAATAGACGCAGGTGGTAAAGGAATACAAGTCTGTATCGACCTTCGCAGGTCACGAACTGCTTAATTATCATCAATAAATTGTGTCATCATTTCTTAAGCATAGTCACGGGCATACCTCTATCACAGGAGGTGATTTTGCACGATTGAAACAACAATGTCCACGACACTTCCTTGACCTTGCAATTCTTAAACCAACGTTGTCCAGAAGTAGATAACCCCGTCGTCGAGCTAATAAACTATTCATCAATCTCTAATTATACATCGCCTACCTTGGCTCGATAGCCATCGAAGGTCATGGAAAACTATCGAGCTACACAAAGGTTAAAACACTCGAAACGTTTCACGAAGGTAATCCATCCACTGTTTGCCAAATCTTGGCAGGTATTGTCAAACATTAACAGGGCCTGGTTGCCATTGGGTTCAACTTGCACAAGAGGAGCCATGGATCGAGCACATGGTAAGGGAAGGGTTCGAATTCACCAATACACACAGTAACAGAGCTACCCGAAACAACAGCAATGAACGAGCCAAAAGGGATAAGCATAAATGCACGCATGCGAGGGTGGTGGAGTCTGCCATGCAAAACAATTATGGTCAAAGTACAACCACCGATTTACATAGTAATTCAACCCATTATAATATCTCAACCATTAAGTCATGTGTACAAACAATGAAATCAAATGTGGATGCATGCGAGCGCTATACCATAATGTTTAAACATCTGACATACAAATCAAAACCCAAGTCAAAAATGCGCCAATGTGTTGATTCATATAAACAAAGTTTATCCAACGTGTCAAACGATATTGATATAGTTGACAAGCCAATAAGTTATGAAAATATTACCATAAGGATCATATGATATATATATATATAAATATTAATTGATCATAACCCCTATGCATTTCCATAGAATCAATGACCAGGCAAGTCATAAAAAGTGTAAATCCAAATGCTCAATGCCTTACAAACTCAATAAAATCAAGTTATGCAATCAATATAAGAATGTCCAATGAGCATAGTTCGAAAGTCCTTCCAGCCACATAACGATAAAAAAAAGATAAGTGCAGTAACCATATCGATAAAACGATCATGACAGTTCAGATAGTGATCGAAAAGTGACCTTGAAAGGCGAAGTTTTCACGCTTACAGTCGTGAAAACTTAACGAATACAAACATGCAAATGTCGCAAAAAATGAAAATGTCGTTTATTTGAATATTGCGATGAAAAGAATGATGCTTGCAAAACATAGGTGTAGGCAGCTTATAGGATCATGAAAAAATGTATTGGCTTCCAACAAAATAAAATAGAAATAACTATACTAAATCACTAATCTAAACTACAAATATAACTAAACAAATTAACGAAAACAAATCGCAAACTAACCTGGAGAAACGCTCCAGGTTTGCCCTGTGTATGATGACTGTTCTAGCAGATCAGAGGAAGGAAACTCGCACCAAATAATCCAGAAGCTTCTCGTAAATGATAGCTGTAGTGCTCTTTAAGTTTGTTTACAGGACAAACAAGATATAAAAATCACAACAATCATATGATTTATAAATATCCACAATAAGGTAAACCTGTTATGCAAAGACTTATACAGAATAATCCAATTGATGAAGAAGAGAAATCTGTCATTCATAGACTGGATCAAGTAATTGCTATGTTTTTAAATACTTGAAGAAATTAGATATGGATCATATTAATTAAATCATATCACTTTGCAAAAGAATAAGATAGCTAAAGTAGTCATTAATCAAATGCAACTTGATAAACATAAACATGAAACAAAAGATTGATATTATGAAAGCTAAAGTTGTAGCAGAACATCAATTTCTGTCTCAGACTCTATTAGAAATCCATATCCTTGTTCTCCCACGAATGAGGATGTCCCTTATTACAAAAATAATAAGTATTTATAAGTTTTTCCACAGGGTAAAACCTCCATGTGGAAGTTAAAACTGTTTACAAAAATCTGGGAAGATATCCCAAATTTAACTAAACTAAAATAAAAGTAAAATATCCAAATATCCTCTAAACTGTTCATCAAATCGTATGCAATTCGAATTCACCTGAAAAGGACAAAAATGAACAAATTAGGAGGATATTTTATTAATAAAATGATAGAAATTTTAATTCTGTAGACTAGCTACAAAATCATCTGATTCTGTAGCTAGTCTAAAGAAAGATACAGAATCAGAATTGAGATTAATTCAAATCTTTTTAAAGAATTAAATTTAATCATCATCCAAGAAATATCCAAAAACGAATCATTTAGTTTGAAAGAATTATACCAACAGGATCCACATCATTCAACCGAATACAGAGATAGGAATACTCTATTTCTTGTTACCAAAAATCGGGTGGACAGAATCATAATCAAAATATTTTCTTGAGTGTATTTAGAAACAGCTATTACCCAAATCTCCTCATACAATTTTAACAGAATGAGATAAGTCGAATTGAATTATCAAACTCATTTGAGAATAGAATTGTAATCAAGTATATTTTGATATGAATGCAATTCATAGAATCGATCCAACTAACTGAAGATACAACTATCCAATCAAACGAATCAAACAGTTGGGTTTAGCATAGTCTTTGCAAATCATAATCGTTTCATGATTCGGGCGTAGTTGCACAGGTTTAATGAGACCATTGTTTTTATAAAAATAGAGTAGCCATTTCCAAATTTAAATCGAACAGAGTGGTATTCATGATTTTGAAAATCGTATGACAGAGCACATCGTATCAACTACACTCCTGAAATCATTTGTCAAACACAATATACGAATCATACGAGATCGAATCCGAGGACAATCGTATTCTAAATTGAGTATGGAACTTCCCGTGAGGAGTGGATACAAAATGAATTGTATTGTAAACACACCATTAATTTTGTTACTTCACTCAGACAGACTTAGCAAATGAAATCCAAATGAATAAACATTCAAATAGAATAAAAATCTATAAACAAATCATACATCAAATCGAAATTTCATTTATTTTTAGCAAAGAAAAACAATATACATGATGAACACGAATGACAGAGCCATTTTGAATGAGAGACAGAGCTATCAAATTTCAACCATTACATCAATCCTGGTGACTCACAAAACTAGAAATGATGTTGAAATACATACCTGGGTAGAAAGAAAATGCTTCTTCTGATAGACTACTTGATGAATTTGTATATTGATCAAGGGTTTCAACAAGAAGTTGAAGCACAAGGTTGGACAGGCAGAAGGGGTTTTGAAGCACAGGTCTGGAGAAGTGAAATGCATACAGACCCAAAACGCACCTTACAGCTACAGAGAGGATCTGAAAAATTACCTGAAAAGAATGAGCTATATCTCTGAAACAACTCAATTTCTGAGGAAAACACTCATTTAGAGGGTAAAGGGGCTAAAAACGGTTATGGGTTTTCAACGGTTTGACCTAATTCAAAACCGTTTGCCCAGAATCTCTCACACAAAAACGTGACTCTGGGGGCAATTACGGGGGAAATCTTAAACGATCTTCTCTGGCAAAAATGAAACCAAAACCAACTCTGAACACCATGGGGGTTCAATTCTCCCTTCAAGAGCTAGGAGAGAACATACAGTGGACAGGGGTTTGGGTAGGGTTTGGACTCTTTGCCCAAAAATCAACAGAGGTAACCTGGTAAGGAGGCAGGAATTAATGCCAAAGTGTGCGAGGGTAGTGGAGTTATTCACTGCCATGCATAATAATTATGGTCAATAGTACCACCACCGGCATACATAGCTGTTATATCCACTATAGCATAGTTTAATACTCATGTCACTTGCCCAACCAACGAAACAATGGTAAGTGTATAAACAATGCGTTCAATCAATGTTATACCAAAGTTTGAAACCATTAATCATACGATTCAAAACTAAAAGCATATGTTTAACCATGCGCCATTGCATTGGAACAACTCATATCCATCGTTTAACCAATGTGCCAATAGGTAATCATATAATCAACAAACCAATAG
>ML855466.1:26111-42356 GCA_009831015.1 Picea engelmannii | reverse complement strand
GCATTTACCATTTCTTCTACTCTTAGAAAGTATTTTCCAACAGTTTCATCTTCCTTCATCTTCAGCTGTTCAAACTGTATTCTGTAGGTTTGAAGCTTTGCATCCTTTACTTTCTCATTACCCTCATAGCTGCTAATGAGTTTAGCCCACATTTCTTTGGCAGTTCCTAGGTGCATAACTTTTACGAATTCTGCTTCTGTAAGCCCACTCAAGATAGCATTCATAGCCTTAGCATTGAAGATAAATTCTAGTTTTTCATCCTTATTAGCTAGCACAACTGGCTTTACATAACCAGTATCTACCACATACCATATATCTGCACCTAACGACATTATGTAGGTTCTCATTCTAACTTTCCAGAAGGCAAAGTTTGTTCCATTGAATAGAGGGGCCTTATTGGTTGAATTTCCTTCATGGCTTGACATGTTTAAGCTCTAGGATCTATCCTTAGATAAAAGGGGTTGGATCTGATACCAATTGTTGGACAACTGAGAGGGGGGGGGGTGGTTAATCAGTTGTTACCGTGCTTAAACAATTATGCTTCTTTTAAAATATTTACAAGGAACTCAATGATGATCACACTAATGCAGGGAAATAAACAATAGCACATTCAGCATCAGTCACATATATGAGAAACACAGAGACAAATATTTCCCAAGGAAACCCATATAGGGTAAAAACCTCTTCTTCTTTATATGATAAGTATTATTTACATTCTTTACATTATCATACATATGACCACCAACTCATTGTGAGGCTACAACCTCTGTTTTGCAAGCTGCAACTTGCTGAGAGAACCAAATCTCTATTTTTCTCTAGCACCCACTAGAAGGAAGCCCCAACTCATTGGTTTCTCTAGCACCAACTAGAAGGAAGCACCAACTCCCTATGTTCAAGAACCCACTTGAACCTCTGAGGACACCAGTCCTCCCTAGCACCTCCCAACCACCCTGGATTGTGAATATGAAATATTGAAATCTATTACTGTTCTATAGTGTTCAATAACATCTTACTAGTCTTATCACTATTCTACAAGATTTTGCTACTCAGACTTCCTCACTGTCTTCCTGCATGCATCCGCTGCCCATTCTGTTCTTCTTCTTTTTATGCTCTATGAACCATGTCCATTTGTTGCACAGTTCTTCTTCTGTTCTTTTCAGCTGTTGCACTCTGATCCTTCTTCATGCATGAATCGCCTTCAACAACAACATTCTCAGCAACTCCAACAACAACAACAACCACATCACTTCTCTATACTGTGTATTTATATCTTTTGTGCACCTTGTGCATGAAATGTGCACAATTCCTTTGCATACTCACACCGCGTCGATATCCTCCACAACTCGAGTGCTCTATCTGATCATCATCGTGACTCTTTAGCTTCTCTGGTCGTTTTTCCACTCATTCAGCATCACTGTATCTTATGCCGAGATTCCTCAGCCTCTCTGGAAGTTAAGAATCTTCGTCTTCTCTATGACGGTTGAGATCACCTTCTCTATTCCAATTACGGGCTTCAAAGCTCATCCAGTTGTCAATCGCTTCCACGAGCATCTTCATCCCTCTTGAAGATTCCCAGAAACTCTTCATATTCTCTGTCAATCACCCTGAAGTGTCTTCAAGTCCTCTGGCAGAAACCATCAGTGGTTTCTGGCAGTTACACTGTGACGTGTAAGAATAGCCCTCTGATCTCCTTCAGCTTCATCTGCACCGTTGGATGAACTTTATTAATCTTGCCTTTAAATTGGGTTTCAACATTTCGGCTTTCTTGTGGCCAAGTATCTCAACACTTCATGTCGCATTCTCCGAAGCTCTGATACAGATATTTTTTGTGCTAGCTCCTTCCTCTATATGACCATGGCCATGACCAAGCACTTATGCAAAAAGTGCTTTTCGTGAATTCTCATTTCATGAGTCTGGAGATGAGGCATCATGACTCTCCAAGTCGCGATCCCTGAAACCCTGAGATGGAGCTGAGATCAACGGTCCACGATCTCGATGAATCTATGGTCCAGATCTCATCATGAATTTGCATCTCATGATTCCTTCGATAGAGGTTCTTGTCACTCCACATCGCGATAGGCGAAACTCCAAAATGAATCTTAGATCAATGGTCCAGACCACACTTTGATCTGACGGCTGAGATTAAATCATGATTTCGCATATCGCAATTTCGATGGTTATGTTTCTTACCTCTCCAAGTCGTGATAGGCGAAGCTCCAAGATGGAGCTCAGATCAACGGTCCAGAATACACCTTGATCTGACGGCTAGGATTAAATCACGATTTCAATGGTCATATTTCTTTCCTCTCCAAGTTGCGAATCACGAAACTTCGAAATGGCATGGGATCAACGGTCCAGATCAAACCTCGATCTGATGGCTGAGATTGTTTTGTGATTTCACATATCATGAAATCGATAGGTTAGGGAACCCCGTTCCTTTGACTTTCCAGTCAGTGACATGACGATCTTTCACCACGTGTCCTATGGATCAATGATCCACGACTGTGCCCGATGGACAGCCAGGATTCCTTCACAGGTTTGGGGAGTTGGATGACTTTTGGACGTATCCACCTTGCAGCTTCACCATATCTAATGGATATTGAGCCTTCATAGATACCCCAGATCCTACAGCCCAGATCTTCTCGCGATTTCGTCCACCTTCTCGATTTCACCGCTTCGCAATTTCGATGTTCTTGCTATCGTTGTTCTTTGCCATCGCTGATATTTTCCATCATTGTTCTTGTCATCAATGACAAGCTTACTCCCAACTGTAAACCTTCCAACAGGAAGTTCATCAAAGGATCATTGGTGATAGAAAAAGGAGAGAAGGTAGGTACATTGTATTTATGTACTAGTAATACTGACTCTTGTATCTCTTTATCTTCTATAGGAGTGGATACAACACTGTGGCATCATAGTCTTGGATGTAGCCCACACTGGGTGAACCACGTAAATCTGTGTCTCTTTTGTATTTTGTATCTTCTGTGTTTTGTTTCCTTATTTGTTTTATTTTATTGCTCCATTGTCCTGTTTTTCTAATAGGTTGAACATAGTGAGATACCATTTGATTATCATTCATTGATGTATAGTGTTAATAAACATGGTATGACCCACCAATGATGATAATGGGCATCAAGGTACCATGTCACAATCTAACAAGAGTGAATAAAGGATTTGTTGTCGAACACCTGGTAGAATCCATCAATCAGGGGACAATGATGTATTCCCATTTTCAATAGTGAGGGAACCTTCTACTGATGACCAAAATCCCCAAGGTACCACGAATAACTCTATATCCATGTCCTAGAGAAAGATGTGTTGAATTCTACAGAAAGATGTCCACTAGAAGGAGGGCATTAAGGCATCCTCCATTATCCAACATGAGGGGTAGCAGAAGGCCAAATATTTGGAAGGAATCAAATGAATATATTGTAAGGACCACACCAAGGTATGACTTGGGAATTCACCAAATGGAATAGCACATGAAAAATAATCTCTAAATAGTAGTCAATAATCAATACCACTAACAAATATGAGGATTCAACCAATGGGGACAAATGTAAAAAAAGGTATTCCATGAATCCCTATGTGTGATGATATTTTTTATGTCGAACACAAGGGAAACCACTCAGTCAATGACCAATGATGGTTTTTCATCTGTTGAGCACAAGGTCACCTATCAATGATGGAAATAGGACCAAGGTGAAACTCTAGTTCATACTCTCAAAGCAATGTGTCGTAGTCTATAAGAGAAATCTCGTCAACAAGAAGTCAATGGGTACCTTCTATACTAGCAAGAGTGAGATACAAATATACTTGTGATGATGAGATGTACTTAATTAACACGGGAAGACTGAATTGAAAGGTTAGATACTTTTTTCAAAATGGTCGACTCATGATGAAACTTCCCTTGAACAAAAGCATGACACATTGTGTGACTTAGGTAGCATGGATTATAAATTGGGATACATTCGTGATACATGAGGCATCATAACACACTCCATATGGTTCTAAGAATAACCTACTAGAGACGATTATACTAAAAAATGAGAAAAAACATCCTAAAACCATAATAAAACCAAACTATTGAGACACAAACTCAAATATTGTGTTATATTCAAGGGAGACAAGACTGTTTCCATAAAAAAGATAAATTATTTCCCCCCTTATTTTTAGTTTTTAATTTTTTTTCTTGTTCTTGTTATTAAAGCCTGAAAAGGAATAAAATAATTCTATATCATAGTGGAGGAAATGCGTTTCGTGGGAAAAAAAACTAGTTCCAAAGTGCAAGGAACATACCTATGCTCAATGCAAAGAATCATGTGTAGGATAAGGACACTCAGGGGATGTTTCCTCCATGGTTAAGGTATTGAGTCACAAAGGAATAAATTGCAAGGCTCACAAATGGTAGGAATGCATAAGAAAATGGTTCAACGATGGAAATTTTAAGCTGACAACAGACATAGAAGTGCGGGTAGTTAATACGCAATGCAATTACAACTCAACAAAATTTTGGAAGCCCCATGGGAAGGTTATACAACAAGATATTGATAGGAAGTCATGAGGTCTCAATCAAAATAAATGGCATGACTAAATAGGGATTCCAATCCTACTAAAACAAATGTAACATGGGTGTCAAAAATTCCAGTGAGGTAATAACTAGGACAACCATGGAGAGGTAATCTCTATCATTCATAATGACACCTTTAAATCAACTTAAAGGTATGATGTCAAAAATGAAAGGGGTGGATCATATGTGTTATAGCTCAAAATTCCACTATCATGCATTTTTTACTTTGGCTTGCTTAACTTACACATACACCAACCACTTTTGTTGAGGTTCCTCTTAAAAAAAAACAAAATCCATGGTGCACATGCCCTACTACATATGCATTATGTGCACATACACTAGTTGCATGCCTAACAGCCTGTGTATACTCTAAAAAGTTGAAAAAATTAATAATTTGCATGCTTTCAGGAGGATTTTATAGCCTATGTCAGGTTTCACAACCATATTACCTCATGTATCCCTTCTGACAACTAATTAACCATCTTTTTTCCATATAAAAGGGGCCCTAGAAATATGGAAAATATGTGAATGATACAGAGAAATGCATTGTGCAGGAGGAAACGACCCTACCCTACATTCCAGTAAGAAACATAATACTTGTTGAATAATCCAAAGAGGTGATGAAATAAGTATCAACATGTATTAGGGGGAATCTTATAGGTAATGTCTAGAAAAAAATTGAGAAGAAGATATGCAACTTCTATGAAAAATCACGGTGGGGATAAACAAGACTCCCAAACCTAAATAGAAACTTGCAGCATGAGTACCAAAATGCAAAGGGATTCTAATCTAGGATGGTCATGGAAGATAGGATCCACCAAGTGAATTAAAACACTTCTAGACAAAAAAGAAGGTTCCATGTCACAACTTAGTGGGGTTGATCCTAAGGAAAAATGAAACAGGAAACGGATAATGCAAAAATGCATGAAGGGGGAAATATAACCTATATGCCAATTTCAAGTTCATTGGTTGTCAAAACAAATCGACATAAAGAAAGGTACCAAAGAAAAATTTCTTCAAATTCTTGTATATAATGCCAAAAACACTCACCCAGAAGTCAATAACTCCAATATAGAAACCTTTGATAAAAGCAATTTCTATGGGATATGAAACTTGAAAACAAGAAAACCTAAAATTACAATATGTACAAAGGACCGCACAACCTTGCAACTTATGCATAGTAGTTCTCTAGGTAGATCCCATTTCTAGGCTCAAGCCAAGGTTTTCATTACTAACCAACTAGTAAATCTTTCAGTTTAGGAAGAGGTCAAGGATCCATAATCATACCTTCAAGGATGACCCCATCTGAAGGAAACTCAACATCCATGAAACTGGGGCTTGACAACACATAAATACTAGTGCTTTAGGTCTTACAAATAGTAATATCAGATTCAAAAGGAAATGCCATATTATGAAACTCTCCAAAAAAGACCCCCAAACTAACTAAAATGGGGCTCCAAAAAGGCTGAAAAAATAAGACAAAAAACAGTTTTTGAAGGCATCTGTGGGTCATCCCACTATCAATCACATATATAATCTTATCTATGTGGTTTGTATCATTGTAGGAAGTGCATATGAATTTTATACATGGTTTGGCCTTCCACAAAGCACATATATCCTTGATTTGGCCTTGTACAAACTGTGGATACGACCAACACTTACATGTTTTTGGGCACTAAAATATACACTTCACCCCTATATAAGTATAGTGTATGTACATGGTTTATGTGAAATAAAATATTTTATACAATTAGAAAATCTTGGAAAAATGGGTATAAATCCCAAAACGCCAAAATGTAGTAGAGAGACGAGAAGTAAGCCAAAAACATTGTGAAACCAAGAGAAAGAAATTTTAGAATGATTTGAGGGTTTTCAGAGACTTAACACAACAATAAAAGTAAAAATCAAACCCATTAGGCTTATATTACACTGAATAACCAAACCAGATCCTCCAAAACTGAGAGAAAGGCTAAGAAATTCAAGTTCTTACACAGATATGCAACTGTGTACACTATGACTCACAGACATTTGTGGGTCATACAAGGGAAAATCACAGATATCCATGAATCATAAAGCGACAAAGCATGGATGTATTAGTAAAACTTGAAAAATAAAAGATCTAATCGAGAAGGAGGCTTGCAGAAACTTAGAAAAAGTTTCTAGATGGAAAATGTTTTGAGAGGAAAGCCCAGAAAACAAGAAAAGTTAGAGAAATCAAAGACAACAAAAGACACCCTAAGACCGACCAAAACTAGGAGAAAATATACCCATTATGGCCATCGATTCTATTTATGGGATTCTTCCCATGCGACCTTGGGTCATATCACAACAGAGTGAGACCATATGTAAAATACAGAACTTACCCTCACACACAAAAATTCTACGAGAGAATAACTACTTTGAGGAGAGAAAGAGAGAAGGAGATGCCTCACACTATGTATCCTACATCTGATGTCAATCCTTTCTTTCATCCTTCATTTTTTCTCTTGATATCTATTGGTATCAACCTGCAAAAGGGGAACAATTCTATGCTACAACAAGGTTGTTATGAATTCAAATAATACATATAATGCGCAAAAAAACAATTATGTGAAGAAAAATAACATATATAACCAGATTGAAATCAATTTATAAATGTATGGAGGGAAACATAACTCTTTTATTGAAAACAATATAAGTAGGTAGTTACAACTTGAGTCTAACCATCAACACTATCTCCAAGCCAACCATCCAGGTCCCTCCACTAGTCCTTCAAGCGCCAACTCAACAAGATGGCCCTTCTTTACATGACCCAAAAGAGATAGAAAAACACTCTATAGTAATATAAGAGAGAAGAAGGAGTTCTAGAAAACAAGTTCCATATCAGGAGGATGTTACTCAAAGGATCAAGGAAAATAGGGAAGATTGAAAATTCCTCAACATAATCTTTCATCTAGGTTGTCCTCCTCATCCATACCTTCATAGGTGACTTTATACCATCCTCAAGGGATTGCGGTGCTTTAATTTTGTTGTTTATGGGACAAGGGGAGTTTGGTAATGAGCCCAATTGAAAAACCCACCCAAAAATGTGGAATATTTTATTTTTTCATATTTTTTGAGGGAATCCGCAAGTTGCAAACTATCAAGGTATGGACATTCGTGGTTTTCACATGAGTGACCCATGGATGGAAGAAAAAATGTTATTTTTTAGATGATTTTGATGAAGGAGGATGGGATGTAAGTTTTCAAGATAAGGAAAAGGACTAATCCATATCACAAATGAAATTGATGTGGAATTTTTTTTTATAACACTTGTAGATTTAGTATACCCCCATACATGTGCATTTACTTAGTAGTGAATGTGGAGAATATGAAAATCTATTAGCCTTCCATGTTGGATCGGGTGGAGGAGTAGGTCCTACCTTCCATAGAGGACTTAGCTCCATATTATCAAGCAGATTTGGTAGAGGACACAATTTTTTAGAATAGGTCTAGAACTACAAGATATGAGCAACATGAGCTTTGGCGGATTGAGCTGAAAGGACAACTTCTAGGAAAAACAAAGTGATACTCCAGGGAGAAGGTAGAGGAAAAATTTCCTCACCTCATTCAGTGAATATTTTGGGGACCAAAACATCTCTAAATGAGGAGGTATGATGTGTATATGAACATAATATTATTTTTCATCTATCTCTATGCTTTAAAAGTGGAAAAAATTGGAGGAATCAACCTGTAGGGTCATTTTAGCAGTGGGTCCCAATTTGGAAACTTGGGTCTAAAAAATCATCTGAATTATTTTGGATCTACTTTTAGACATCAAGAAAAACGTTTTTTTGGGTCCAAACCATACTTTGGATAAATATTCCATGAACCACATACCCAAACCTTTCCAACGGTGCAAGAATTGCCTCAATCGAATATTGTATGCAAACATTATGCTTCTCACAAGTTGACCTACTGTGTTGACCACCATGGTATGAGAGGATGCAATGTCAACCCCTGTTACTCACACATATGGTGCTATCCATGTGTGTAATTTCAATAATATTCTAGAAGATCCAAAACCTTATGACTGTTAAGGTTTAATTAATTCAAAACCCTATCCCTATATGGGTATCGAGATATGTTAAATATCAGTTCACTAGGAGGATAAGGGGTTCCATTATTTTGCATTGTATATTGTTCCATAGCTAAGAGAAACATATAAGAGTGGTATCTTGTGATCATAACAGAGGAGGATGAGGATTATATAGTATCCTTCTAGGCCATAGTGTCAAAACATAACTCCAGAGTGAGTTCCCATACCTTTGTATGTTCATTTTATAACTGAAGCAAAGAGAGTAGAGCATAGGCTTCACCTTCTAGCTGATTTTTATCCCATATTGGGTTTCCTGGGTCAAATATTATGTTCATTTGTGTGGATAGTCATGTGTATTTTGTGTCGATTCTTTAATTTTTATATTTCAGTTATTTATTAAATTCAAGCCACAATCTAGAGATAATAAATATGGGATATAAGGAAATAAACCACATAAATATAAGATCTATTATGACAAATTGTTCCAATGAAATATCCATGGAAAATTTACAAATGGCATATAGAGTTAGTAATGTATGTAAATATAACATATTATACCCACCAAACCTACTTAGGCTGGTGGGATGTTCAATTTTTCCTTCTTCTCTCAACTACATGCTTGGGTTTACTTTGAAACCTTCTCGAACAATCCTCAATTTTTAGTGAAAATCCCTCTATAAGTTCATCAGGACAACTAGGGATACGAATTCCCCCAATCGAGCTGTTAAAATTACCCCTCACCACTAGATCAAGATTCTATAGTGATTAATACTCCTTCCTATCATAATAATAGGTCACCCAGATTTATATCCACTCCGCTGAAATATTTTCGATGGACAAATTTGAACTGATGCAATAGACCTCAGACTTGGAGACCAATGGCTATAGTCTCATCTGTACTCCTTCTTATGTGAGGATTATCATTTGTCCCAAAATCGTTCTCCTAACTTCATCTAAGTGGGACCCATAATGATCTACTACCAGGATCACATCATATGCCCACTCACAAATATATGACTTAAATCCTTTATTGAAATCCCTCACCATCATATTTCATCCTCCCTGAGCATCATAGGCTACTCTAACAGACTCACTCTAATGACATCGTTTGAAATATCTAATAGTCCTATATAAATCTCATCCACTGGTATAAGTTCGTTTGAAGGTTAGAAATGCATGGTGTTTAAGGCTCCTAGTTACTCCTTCTTGGAACAACCCTAAGATATCTAATGATCACGATCCACCAGAACACCTTCCAACATATCGACGATTGTTGGTGCACACTTATAAGATCCTAGTTTCAATTTAATAAAACAACAAAACCCTTCAGAAACCAGACCTTTTGGCATCACCTACATGCAATTGAATTCTCACCCAAGGTATCTATTGTGGTTGTAGGAACCAAGTTTCTGTATGGACAAGGGGATGTGAGGTTATCATCATATCCATTAGTATTTATCCACCTTATACACAATACCCTTATTTCACACTCTTTGATTAGTTAACAAACTCTATTTTGCAGAACCATTATAACATAGATTGCAACATAATTAACCCATTACATAATTCATTATTACTACACATAAATCATACAGTAAACATATCTATACTAATCATGCATAAAAAAAACATCCATGAAAAACCACATCAAAGAAAACATTTATAAATAGGTTTTAACATCATTCACCCAATCCTTGGGCTATGTCCACAATGATTGGATTCTATTTTAGTATTCATGAAATCACCATCTCAGGCTTAGACACTACACTTACAATAGATATAACATATCATACTATCCATAACTTCCTAGCCACTCTATAGTGCAAGCCTCTCTCTCTCTCTCTGTGCAAAATCTCTCCAAAACCTCAAGTAAATATTCTCACTCATACGCAACCTAATATATTGTTGAAATTACTAAGACAACTGAGAAGGGGGGGGTGAATCAATTGTTATTGTGCTTAAACAATTTTAAGTCTGTTAATACATTCTTAATCTTTCTTCAAGTGATCATCAACATTATACAGCATATGGACAATAAAAGTAATGAGCATTAGTCACACATAAGGTATACACAGAGATTGATTTTCATGAAAAAACCCATAAAGGGAGAAAACCTCTTCTTCTTCGAAATGATAGGAAGTCTTTTAAGTTTTTTACATCATCTATAATTGAGCACCAACTCAATGTGAGGCTGCTAACTCTATTTTACAAGCTGCAACTTGTTTGAGAGCACCAACTCTCTGGTTTCTCTAGCACCCACTAGAAGGAAGCACCAACTCCCTTAGTGTTCCAGCACCAACTGGATGGAAGCACCAACTTCTAGTTACACAGGCTCCAACCTATATAACAGAGAACACTTGTTCTCCCTTGCACCACCCTGCCACCCTGGTTTCTCTGGCTGGAACCAGATGGAAGCTACAAATCCCTGTGTTCAAGCTCCCACTTGAACCTCTGAGGACAACAGTCTTCCCTAGCACCTCCCAACCACCCTGGAATATAAATGATTAATTAAACAAGCAACTACACAAATAAATCGATTCTTACCACTTCTTCTCTATTCTGTAAATCTGGTCTTCTTCTAATTGTTCTGCAATTCTTCTCTTCCTTTGTTTGTTTTGCAAGTCTGCTATGCTTCAATTTTTTCTGTTATTCTTCTTTGCTTCAACTTGTTCTTTCGTTCTGCTCTGCTTCAAGTCTTTTCCTCATCTGTTACTCTTCTCTGATTTTTATCTCACACTGAGCATATTTTCAGTCTCACACTGCGCATAAATTTTTATCTCACACTACACATCCTGTGATTTCCCCTTTCTTAATGTTTTAATTCATTTTTCGTCCAGAATGACAACAACCACACAGTCTGTCTCATTTTCTTTTATGCAAAACACCCCCAATAGTTACTCTTCGCATCTTCTTAGGCAAACGAAAAACCGTCCAAGCAAGTGAAACGCCAACCGATCAGGCATCATGAATCAGTTTCGCTAACAGATTCGTAACTGATAAATTAATTGTGAGAGAGAACAGTAGCCCTCCAATTATATTCAAGTTTATCTTCACCATTGGATGATCTTTATTAATCTTGCCTTTAAATTGGGTTTTGGCATTTCGGCATTCCTATGGCCAAGTGTCTTGACACTTCATATCGCAATCTCCGAAACTCTGATATAGAGCCTTTCTGCGCTAGCCCCTTCCTCAATATGACCAAGGCCATGAACAAGTTCTTATGCATAAAGTGCTTTTCATGAATTCACATTTCGTGAGTTTGGAGATGAGGCATCGCGACTCTCCAAGTCACGATCCTCGAAACCTTGAGATGGAGCTGAGATCAACGGTCCACGATCTCGATGAATCTACGGTCCAGATCTCATCGTGAATTCGCATCTCGCGATTCCTTTGATGGAGGTCCTTTTCACTCCAAGTTGCGATAGGTGAAACTCCGAAATGAAGCTTAGATCAACGGTCCACGATTTTGATGAATCTATGGTCCAGATCTCATCATGAATTCACATCTCGTGATTCCTTTGATGGAGGTCCTTATCACTCCAAGTTGTGATAGGCGAAACTCTGAAATGAAGCTTAAATCAACGATCCATGATCTCAATGAATCTACAGTTGTGATTAAATCGCGATTTCGCATATCATGATTTCAATGGTCATATTTCTTGCCTCTCCAAGTCGTGAGTCACAAAACTCCAAAATGGAGTCAATTGTCCAGATCACATCTTGATCCAACGACTGCAATTAAATCATGATTTCGCATATCGCAATTTCAATGGTCATATTTCTTGCCTCTTCAAGTCGCAAGTCGTGAAACTCCGAAATGGAGTCGACGATCCAGATCACACCTTGATCTAACGGCTGCAATTAAATCACGATTTCGCATATCACGATTTCAATAGTTATGTTTCTTACCTTTCCAAGTCGTGATAGGCGAAGCTCTGAGATGGAGCTCAGATCAACAGTCCAGAACACACCTTGATCTGACGGCTAGGATTAAATTGCGATTTCACATATCACGATTTCGATGGTTATGTTTCTTACCTCTCTAAGTCACGATAGGTGAAGTTCCAAGATAGACCTTGGATCAATGGTCAAGAACAAACCTCGAACTGACGACTAAGATAGTTTCATGATTTTTCATATCGCGAATTCAAGAGGTTAGGGAACCCCATTCCTTTGAATTTCCAGTGAGCGAGATGATGATCTTTCACCACGTGTCCTGCCTGAAGATGGACGATCCTCCTTCTTTCAGGATTTTGTGAGCCCATTTCTCCTTGCACTTTAATGAATGTGTAAGTCCTTCATGATCCAACGATGATTGAATCTAACACTCAGATCTGACACCTAAGATCTATCCTCCTCTTCTGCGCATTCTTCTTGTCTACTAACAGATTTGACAGTCCTCCTACTTTCAATAATTATGAATGGGATCCAAAAATTAGAAATGCTTCTCCTCCCGAGCTTACTTTGTTCCACTTACTTTGATCTTTCCATCGATGATCTGCCAACAATCCTCTACACTATCTCTTTTGAGCTTATTCGAATCTTGAATCTTCTCTACAGCGTCTTCTCATAATGCCCATCTATTACTTTGTGTACGCATGCCATCTTCATTGTTGTACTTGTTATCAATGACAAGCATTCTCTATCTGTTAAATGTTTGCCAACAATCTCCCCCTTTGGCATTGATGGAAACACAAGCACCCACATGCATTCAGACTCTCCTCCCAGAATATTTTCTCCCCCTTTGACATCAATGTCAAAGAAGAAACATGCTCCCCCTGAGATGTTGCAGTACATACTCCCCCTGTCAACTATGAGCATCTTGGAAATACACCATATATTCAATAAGTACTCCCCCTGACTAGGTGAACAGATTAGACACAAGAAATTATAACTCCCAACTTTTGACGAAGATATCCAAAAGGGGTTGTTGCTAATGGTTTTGTAAATATATATGCAATTTGTTTTGTAGAAGGTATATAATTCAATTGAACAATTCTGTTTGTAACTTGTTCTCTGAGAAAATGGTACTTTAATGGAATATGCTTAGTCTTGGAATGAAGAACAGGATTCTTGGAGACACTAATGGCGTTGGTTTTATCACAGTGAATTGGAATGGGATCAGTGTAAGTTACCTTCAAATATGCAAGAGTTTGTATCATCCATAAAATTTGTGTGTAGAAAGTAGCAGCAACAATGTATTCTGCCTCTATAGTGGATAATGAAATGGATCCTTTATTTTTACTAATCCATGAAACTAATGAGTCACCCAGAAAGAATGCTCCTCCACTGGTGCTTTTTCTCTCATCAACACAGTTTGCCCAATTTGCATCTGAATAAGAAGTTAACTTTAAATTCTAATTTCTGGGACAGCATAGACCATAAGTCATTGAAATATCCTTTTGACAGCTACCAAATGAGTTTGTTTAGGATCAGACTGATAACGACCTACCATTCCAACAACTTGCATTATATCAGGACGGGATGCTGTGATGTACAGAAGACTGCCAATCATAGAGCGATATGACCTTTGATCAACATCAGGTGATATATCATCTTTACTCAGCTTGCAACCAACCACCATAGGTGTACTAATAGGAGAGGAATCCTCCATCTGAAATTTATTTAACATCTCTTTCAAATATTTTTCTTGAGAGATAAATATTCCTGCAGAATTCTGTTCTACTTGTAAGCCAAGAAAATATGATAGTTCTCCTATCATGGACATCTCAAACTTAGTTTTCATAGAGTTAGAAAACCACCAGACTGATGATTCATTAGTACAACCAAAAATAATATCATCTACATAAACCAGAACAACTAGTAAATTATCACCTTCAAACTTAATGTAGAGATTGTTGTCAACAGTACCTTTCTTGAACCCTTTGTCTTGTAGAAATTTGTTTAGTCTATAATATCAAGCTCATGGTGCTTGTTTCAGTCCATATAAGGCCTTCTTCAGCTTGCAAACATGATTAGGATTATCTGTCAATGAGAATCCTTCAGGTTTCTCCATATATACTTCTTCTTCTAGATCTCCATTTAGAAATGATGACTTCACATCCATCTGATAAACTTTAAAGTTCTTATGACATGAATAAGCAAGAAACATTCTGATGGCTTCCAATCTTTCCACTGGTGCAAAAGTTTCATCAAAGTCTTAACCTTCAACTTGTGCATATCCTTTACAGACCAATCTGGCTTTATTTCTAACAACTTGCCCTTTTTCATTCATTTTATTTTTGAACACCCATTTGGAACCTATTCCATTCTTATCTTCATGTCTAGAAACAAACTCCCAAGTATTGTTCTTTTCAATTTGATCAAGCTCTTCATTCATTTCTCTAATCCAATCATCAGCTTGGCTAGGTTCCTCAAAAATTTTAGGTTCAATCATAGATAAAAAGGAAACATGATTTTGTTCTGAGTCTTTAATCAATTTCCTTCTTGTCTAAACTCCTTTATTTATATCCCCAATTATCTGATTTTCAGGATGATTCTTTCTAATAATTCTGAGAGGTGATTTTTCTTCTTTCTGTTGATTTGTGTTAGACTGAGTATTCATATCTTCATCTGATTCAAAATCTTCCTTTTTCTGATCCTTGGACCTGTTCATCTTCATCTTCAACTATATCTTTTGTTCTTGGTTCAGCACTGCTTACATTTCTGACTAGGATTTCTTCATCAACTTTTATATCTATACAATCAACTAGTTTATGCAGTCTCTTATTGTAGCATATGTACCCTTTACTATTTGTAGAATAACCCAAAAAGATACCTTCATCAACCATGTCATCATATTTGCCAATATTTTCATCATTCTTCTTGATATAACATTTACTCCCAAAGACTTTAAAATGCTTGATTGAAGCAGGTCTTCCAAACCATAGTTCATAAGGAGTCTTGTCACTGTGTGGCCTAAGATGAGCTTTGTTAAGGATATGAACAACTGTATGAATTGCTTCCACCCAATATGTCTAAGGTATGTTCCTTTCATTCATCATTGATCTTGCCATTTGCTGTACTGACCTATTCTGTCTCTCAACAACTCCATTTTGCTGTGGAGCCCTTGGAATTCTGTACTCTCTTTTGATCCCATGTTTATCACAGAACTCTTTGAAGTTCCATGAGATAAAATCTCCTCCTCTATCATACCTTACTTCCTTTAATATTTTTCCTATTTGATTCTCAGTCAGAGCCTTAAACACTTTGAATTTTTCAAATGCTTCAAATTTTTCTTTCAAAAAGGCAACCCAAGTTAGTCTAGAATAGTCATCAATAATCAACATAAAGTAATTTTCGTTTCCTATACCTTATTTCCTTGATGGTCCACATATATCCATATGTACTAACTGGAGAGGTTTTTCTGTTGAAGGAAAGTTTTTAGATTTGAACTGAATGCGAGTAATCTTTCCTATCTTATAGGGTTTACAAACAGAGTCGTATGGCTTTGATAGCTTCGAAAGATCCTTTATTGCCCCATTGTTTATGAGCTTGATTATATGATCAAAATTTAGGTGTCCAAGTCTCCTATGCCACAACCAACTTTCATCATACTTTCTTAAGTGACATTCTTCTTTTTCTTCTTTTAACACATAGACATTATTTTCTGTTCTTA
>ML855466.1:0-17660 GCA_009831015.1 Picea engelmannii | reverse complement strand
CGACTCAACGTGCCAATTCCACCGTTTATTCAATCGCTTAATCACAGGGTTTAGTGATAATTCATAGCTCGGGATCATATAACAATCATCGTATAATCCAATCTTTGCAAACATTGTACCAAGTATCGATTTGTAAAATCGAATATGATTAACTTATGCGCCTTGAAACCATTGCTATCATACCTTATAAACTTGCCAATGTATTTGGTGTATACCATATATGTTTGTATTCCAAAGTCTTAGAACCAGATGATCAAAGTTCCTTTATATAATAATCAAGTGATAGTTCAAAGCAAGGATAAAAACAATATGACCAAATCCATTACACAATTTTCATAGATGAGACCAATAACTTTCACGCCCAAAGGTTTTACAGTGAAATATATCCAATCAAGAATGCTCAAGAACATAAGTCTGATACCACATTAGCAATCAGATTATAAACCAGTGATCAAGTATCAATCAAAGACGACGACAATCTAATCAATGAAAGAAGTGTTTTCACACTTGCAGTTGTGAAAACTGAATCGAAATTGAATTGTAATGGTCGCAAAAATGAGACGAATGTCTATTAGCACAATGCGACAATACTTTGTCGTAATACGACAAGGGGTGTAGGCAGCTTTTTGAGAGTAATAAAAAAAAAAGGGTTGGCTGCCAACACAACTAAACACCACCATGTAATGGAATTAAAAGATAATCATTTGAAATGGATTGGATGAGCATGGAAACCCAACGCTCTTGTACGTAATCTTTCTGCGCTTCATAAATGGAGTTCTATAATTACCACTCCCGAAGTATAAATATATCTGCATATCCATAACCCAAGTAATCTCCAAACTGCTCGACTTCCTTCTCTCTATAAATACACATTTCGGTATCCCCAACCTGAGATACATGGACAAGGCTAAGTCTACTAAGACTGGTTATTCGAGCAACATGCTAGGATTTCCTGCAAATAAGGAGGAAAGGGTCCGTGCGCACATTCTAGCAACTAAGTTCCACATAGAGCCGGTTATAGACTCGTGAGTGGAAGTCAAGCTGAATCCCACTATAAAGGATTTAGTCATCAACAGGCCAGCCGCTATGAAGAAAAAGAGTAAGTGGCATAAGAAGGAGGAATCTATGGCTGAAGCGGCTCAAAGTGTTGGAGAGAATCAACCGATCTGGTTAGACTCTTCTTTAAAGGCGGAGATCGCTAAGTTGAAGTAAGTCTTCAACTAAGATAAGCATGTCTAAGCAAATTTTGAACATCCGGTAGCGGAGGTAAATAGTACAAGAGATGATAGGTCTGTTCTTCAAACAACCCTTTTTACAATAGGTTAACTATTGTCATCACCCTTTTGTAATTTTGTGAGTAATATGATTATACAAATACAGAAACGAATTTTAGACTGTTTTATTACAATTTCTATTTGGTGATGTTACGAATCTTGTTTTCTTTTATAATAAGTTTTTCTTGTAATATTATATTTTATTTTCATCTGTCTAAATCGGAGGAAATTAAAACTCACAATTCTTTTTAATTAATGCTTCAATGCGGTTAAGTGTTTCTTTTTCTTTTATTATTATGCAATTTAAACTCAGACTCATCGCCTTCCAAGATAATTCATGCACATTAACTTGACCTGTTCATTTATATTTATCATGCATAGAAATATTACAAGATAGAACGCTTCTCCACTCACCTAAATCTACTGTGCATTTCTTCTTCGTCGTACCAACTACTTACGCGCACTACTCTGGCGTTGTGCGCCAATACCCACTGCACACAGTTTCGATATTGCACACCGATATTCCACATGCATTTTCTTCCTATGCATGCACCATGTCAAGTTTAACATATTCCAAAGCACTCAAATATCTATGCACACTACTGAATACACCGTCGTGAAACAAATTATACTCATACTTATGTGCGTACTAACAAAACTCCTCTACGTTAAGAAATACTTGCACACCCCATGTGCACCTTACTATGTGTGTGCTTACCGTGAAAGGCTAATTTCAGTGCATGCATCTACACATAATAATCTTCCGTGCAGTGCCACAATTTACCACACACACTAGCACACCAACGTTTTCCCACGTGGTGCCAAATTTACCACCTGCGCGAGTACACCAACCTTTTCCATGGACACTACATGACTCCAATTATGGCCACTTTGAAGTTACTTTTTTGTGAATATTCACTTCAATTTCACCCCTCTGTCCCATCCAAGCTCAGTGTTGAACTGAATCTCTGATACCATTCTGTAACGTTCCCTCGGCCAACCCCAGGTCGGGGTACGCCACTCTAGAGCAACCACTCATGCTCTGACACCAGTCGGTAATATTCCCAGCCTTCAGGCCGGGCCATGCTACTCTAGGGAACACTTTCATTCCCAAACTGCGGAACGTACATTAGCATACCCAGTAGTCGACTGAGCAATGCCACATAAATTTACTCTTTAAACTGCATGCAACTAAAACATATACATACATCACGCTCGTGGAAGCTTTACATCCAATCATAAACTAACAATTACTTTCTTTAACATATGAATTTTATATTGAAATAATAGTAACTACATATATGCATCATTTACAAGAAATAATCACATAAGCACGCAAGCAATCATAATCACATATATGATAAAATCATAACATAGGCATGTAAATAGAAAAACAACATATCATTTTATCATACAATTGGTACTTATCTTAGAAATACTATCACCAACTGCTTACAGACTGTTCACGAACCTCCCAGCCATAGACTAAACTGTTCATCACTCTCAACAGTGAGTCACCCCTGAGTTGGGACTGACCTCCACCCAGGGTAAAGGGTTCCTATCTAGGATATTAAGGCTCATGGACAACAGGAAAGACTCCGGTTCAGGTGCTCACTCAACTAACATCCTACAACCTCTCATTCCCCACATGCCTGTCCCACCCAAGGAAGTGTGCCCCTTCTCTTCTCAACAGTCCCTTGGATTCCCCACTTCCCTTCTAGGGCTTCAACAACAGGCCAGACTAGAAGTCTCAGACTGTTGTAGCTGCAGTTTAGCACCTTCGAGAATCAATCCCCAACAATTCTCTCGCACATAGAACTACTCACGGGCCTGAAAACGTGCTTCTTCAATCCCGCTCCAAACTAACTAGGTACACCAACCAAAAAAAAGGGTGCGGAAACAAGATTTGGAATGGTGAAATGGATGTCTCAAAGATAATGAAATGTATGAGTGAAATGGTTATGGAATCATTGACTGGATAACTGAGTGTGTATAGGAATCACTGTGAACTCTTCGTGAAAAGTGATGGTGAGAATGATGCTCCTCTCCCCGGCTGTTGGTAAGGTATCCCCTGAGAAAGCTCCCAATGAGCTAATTTCCCCCACGATATGAATGCATGTCCCCAACTTGACACTTGTCATATCGGAAGTTACTTTTTTCCACTTGTCCCCAACTTTAGAACTTAGGATAAAATAATTATCAATACTTTATGTTTTAGGAAATATTAATATAATATTCTTTCCCTAATTAGTGAAGTTCAGTCCCTCATCTCTTTTATCATGGTCAGTTTGCGTGTAGTGATGTGTTTTATATTAATCATGATTCATGTACAAAGTAGGCGCATTGGCCCATTGGCCCTTGACATCTAGGCATTCTGGCCTAATACCAAAACATAAGATTTTTGGCTTATAATACTAGCTCACCAACCTATAATGCATATCATATACATAAAGGTTCACTGACCTTAATATTGTGTGCACTTTAGTTACTGCACGCGATATATGCTGACCCCAAGGTTGCGTGTTCTTTAGTTATTGCACGTGGTATCTGTTGACCTCAAGGTTGCACATTCTTTAGTTACTGTGTGTGGTATATTGTGATGTGCATATTACATCATTTTACTGTGCAGTTCATGCTCGCACTACGCCAGATGATGTGCATTATCAAACGAGGTCAAAACAGCTCACCAACTTAAGTATATTTATATTAAATTTACAATTGGGTTTGGTAGAGGGATATTAGACCACTTGCGGAACATATTCTATATCTCGAGAAACGTCATGATGCAGCCTTATCTAACGAGGCTCATAAGAAACGAGTCAAGTGTCAATATGATCGGTCCATCCACCCTTGGATTTTCTCTGAAGGCAATATTTTCCGTGTCTACAACCAAGATAAAGATCCCTTGGGGCAGGAAATTTCAAATCCATGTGGCTCAGACATTTCATTGTGAAAGAGGTCCTAGAGAAGGTTTCCTACCATTTGGTTGATTTCGAAGGAAATGCCTCAACGAAGCCTAGAAATGGGCTCTATCTTAAGAATTACTACTCTTAGGTCGATCACTTGGGTGGCTTGTATATATGTATAGTCTTTCATAATTCTGTTTCTTTTTTGTTTTATGAACGTGAATTTATTTATTTCTTAGTTTTCAATGTGGAAGATGTCAAGTGAATCAAAGGTTTACTTTGGGTTGACGAACGACACTAGCCGACACACTCGAAGGCTTTCTTCTACATCTTGGGTGATTTTCACACCTAGAGGTCAATTGCTGTCTTCCGTAGGTATTTTTCTATTCGATGCAACCAATAATGTTGTTGAGTACAATGAAATGATAGAGTTGCTATGTGATTCTTTTTCACATGACGTTTCTTGCCTCCAGGTTTACTTAGATGTGCAATGGGTTGTGTCCCCGTTAAATGGGGTTTATCGTGTTTTTGATCCCACTCTCCACCAACGATTCCTTAGGGTACATCTCTTAGAAAAATATTTTGATTATATTACGTATATTCATGTTCGTAGGAGATTTAATCATTTAACTGATACTCTAGATAATCAAGTTTTAGATTGGCATGTCGCTCACATGTAAAAGAAAAAGCACACACATACACATGTAAATGCATTTGTAAAAAATGTTATCCATGAAAAAAGGAAGATATACACACACACACATATATATATATGTCCAAAATGGTGTCATGAGTACAAAAGTGGGCATGAAGGCCTCAAAAGTTATTGGTATACATCTTTGAGCTTAATCCCTCAAAATACATAGTACAAAAAGTGTCATCGACACATAAGTATTCTAACGCTATCTAAGGTCTATCCCTATTGGCCCTGCTATAGTGGAAAACGACGTTTGAAAGACATCGGAGTAACTGGACCCAAGTTTGAGGCACCCCTACTACATGTGGGTGCAAATCTAGGGGGAGATCCACGATCTCCTCCATAGGAACTGCATGGGTGAGAGAAATAAGATTCCTCTCTACTCGTCACAGGAATCTATCTGCCTCTTCAGCTTGGGGTGCTCCCACATCTTTCAATTCTCCTGCTGCTGCTAGTCTTTCCTTTGGTCAAGGATGACGCATAGTCCTTGTGAAGTCTATTGGTCAAACATGTCCCACATCTATACATAATTGATTCGTAAGTAAGCACTCTGACACACACATAAAAAGGATATATTTAAAAATTTAAAATTTAATAACTTTAAAAATATATGTTACCTATCTCTCCATGCTCTTTTCCAGGGGCACAGGCATGTCTAGGTCTCTAAGGAAGTTAATCCTTGCATAGGGATAGTCCTCTATGATTGGGATCTGACGTTCCCACCAGTCAAAGAATTTATCGTCGAAGGCCTCTTGGGTCCTTCCTCCGCCCTATCTAGGAAGTAAAACCACCCACCTCCACACTACTGGGAAGGAGGAAACATGCCCCTGTATTGTCTCTCTCAAACTAAGAATGGGAACCCTCTCGAAGAAGAAGGAGCATAAAACAGTGCCAAACCCAAAGTTCTTGTTGGTGTGCCTACGACACTCTATGTGCTATCTCTTCATGCATACTAGTATGGTAGTATTCCAATCAAAGATTGTCGCCTCTAAACACTAAACTACACAATGCATATTTGCACGAGAGGCCTAATGGAGTGTTGTGGATCTAGTAATCTGCCTGATCATGAAAAAAATAACTCATAGAGAGAGGCTAGTAATAGTGTGAATTGGCACATGAAAACCTACTTTATCGGTACCAACATCACAATGCATCACAATGCAATCCTCTTTTTTGTATGGTCCTAGAGAAAAAGTCCTCAAGATAATCGGTTCCCCTCTCCTAGAGAGGTGGGTCAAGAAGTAGATGTCCTTCGTGGTTAGGGTCAATCATTGAACCTCTAACATGAACGCCTTTGCGTAAGGATCCCAGTACTCTAAGAAGGCATTAAAAAACCTTGGTTTTGCCCTCATGAATAGACATTGAAAGAATTTCCATAAGGCACATTTTTTTAGTGTAGCAATGGCCATAGGGTCCTCCTCAACCAAGATGTCCAGCTCCTCATGTTCCTTCTCTCTCCACTGCACATACATCCTATCACACACCAAAATTGGAGAGGGATTAATACTTTTGTTTTGTTTTTTAAATATAAAAGGAGGTGTACAAGGCCTGTAATTTGCACAGTCACATATGTACTTAGGTTTCCTATAACTCTACCTGAGTACATATGTTGGTTTTCCTTGGACAACCCACGTACATGTAGATGTGCCCCTTTTACAAGGGTGCGTGCCTCCCAAAATTAAAATTAAATACAAATAAATGGATTAAAATGAAAGAGGGGGTCTTTTGTACTTACTTTGTCCAAGTGGGAGGATTTTGCGTCCATTGTAGCTTCAGGAATTCACGTTTTTAATAAAAGGGTTTTTTGAAGTTTTGTTAATTTCCAAATTGAAATGGTAAAAACGAGTTGTCCATCTCTATTTATAGACTTTTTTGGCCCTTTTATTCCTAATTTGGTCCCCTTTTTCACTTCTCCTGGCTTGGTGACTACTTGAGTTCTCTTTTGAGTTATCTTTTGGTTGTTTTGGTGGACTTTTCCTTTTGTTTTGGTGATTTTTTGAGATGGGTTACATTAATATCATCCCATGGTAAAGGTCATTTTTTCCAACTTTTTGGATTTAAGTTAGGTTTTCACTTCCAACTTTCTTCATATTGTTGTATTTTCGCTTTTACATAGGATCGACCCCACCAAAGTGCATCACATAACCTTCTCAGCTTCTTTATAAGTGTCGTAATTAGGTGGTAGAGCCTACCTCTACATGGATTCCCTAGGTATATCCTTTGTTGCATTTTGGTATCCATGATGTGAGTTTGAATATAGGCTTGGGCATCCTTGTTAATCCCACCATGATTACATAATGAAGCCTCATTCTTATTGTTAATCATATTTCTTGGCCTTACCCACGGGACTCCCTAATGAGCATGCTTTGTTGTCTTTCAAGCTTGATTTAAATTTTGAAAGCAACATCCTGTGAGACTATATTTATTCTTTTCGATCTTGTTTAGATTACTTGAGAAAAGAAGCCCCCCTGGAGTCTTCTTTAATCCCCTTTCATACTCTCTAAAAATGAAAATATTTTTGAGTGATCTCATTTCCCTTCACGCTCAACAAACTCAAATTTGAAGGCACATCTTTCTGGTGGTAGTTTACCATTTTTTTTCATCTGAATGACTAATTTTATGAATAAAGGTATGGTCTAGGAACTTCAGTTCGCTAGAAGAGTATTCTCGGGTGCAAGTTTATCCCTTTTTCGGGCGTGAGGAACTAAATTTTCGAAAAAGGAACATTCTCCTTGGTTTTGGTTTATCACCTTTTTCAGGCCTTGGAGATTACTTACGAAAAAGGAACCCCCCCAGAGTCCATAGTTAAGCTATTTTCAGACTCCCTAAAATTGTAAATATCGTTGAGTGACCTTGTTCCTTTCACACTCGTTAAATTGGTCCAGAAGAACATCTACTTGGCATGAGTTTAACCCTTTTTTATAGCCAGTAGATTATTGCAAAAAAAGGCACGCCTTGAGAGACTTGTATTTCCCGCAGAGTTCTCCTCAATTATATTTTATAAATTTTTGGGACTAGGAGACTAAATTCAGAAAAAGAATGTGAGTCCATAGTTAATCTCTTTTGAGACTCCTTAAAATTGAAAATATCGTCGAATTATATTGTCTCAATCACACTCGTTAAAATGATTTTGAAAAATTAACTCCCTAGAGTCTTGTTTTGACATTTTTCAAACACTCTAAACATGAAAAACCACTGATCTTACCTTTTTGGGCTCATAAAAATTTACATGGAAGGAGTCTTATTGTGTGATGCTTAATTGCATTGAGGGTCTCATATTTATGTCTTTGGCCTAATTTTGGATCCATGTTGGTCTCAACTGAACCTTTAAATCATTCCTTATACGCAAGCCTTGCAACACTTTTTTCCTCTGTGACCTGACATCGTGACCCATGGAGGAATTTTCCCTGAGTGTCCTTATCCTGCACATGTCTCCTTGCCCTGAGCATCATTATGTTACATGCACTTGGAACCGGTTTTATTTCTTGTGACACTCATTCCTCCTTTGTAATGTAGCATTATTTTATTCTTTTTCAAGCTCATTAAAAAATTGGAAAAGACAAAAAATAAAATATTCCAAAAAGAGGGGACAGGAAATATACATTCTTTTTTTCGGCAACAATAAAATCGCCCTTGGAAAAAGAACATCTTTTTTTTTGTTCATCAAGCATTGGGATATAGTATGACCTTAGGAAGCTATTATCGCTACATAGATCTGTGTCCTCCTCCATTTGGTTACTCTTCCAAGCATATGGAGAGTTTGTGGTGCCTCCTACATGACAAACTTGTGTCAATATTACACTGCCCGAGTCTGATCATCCTTCATGATTTTTTCCAAGGGAAATTTTATCCAACCTGATTCATCCATTCTTCATTTTGTCTCTTGACTTCAATGAGTTGGCCATCCTATGAATCTAGTTAAGTCCAGATTCAAAATCGATGAAGTTCTGTGCCTGATCATTGAGATCCTCCAGTATTTTCTTGACGGCTTGTCGAAGACCTTAGAGTAGTGAGTCTTACACTCCTATTATACTCCTACATGAGAGATTGAATATATTGAAGTTGTTGTTTGAGCTATGAAGTCCTCATCTCTAGCCATAGGCATTGGTTCTTCTTGAATATGCATATTATATTATAGATGAATATCATTGAATGATTTTGAGCTGTAGATATGTTGTGTATTGCTCACGGATACACTTAGTATAGAAATTTTCTATGACATGGATATGCAATGTACTTGATTGAAAGCCATGATTAGTTCATCTCGAGCATAGGTATGGACACCTCAGAGACATTATTGTTGTATTGCAGATGGCACCCCCCGGAATCTAATCCCGGGCTCACTCGACTTTGTGCATTCTCATTGGTAAAGATATTATAATGTATTTCAGCAATTAGTTTCTCTTCTAACCTTGTACATTAGGGGCATCTGTTATATCCCTAAAATTCCCTACCTATGCATACATGGAATTTTACTTTCTAGTTGCACAATTTTCCAAACTACTATTGAGGAACTCTCTTTAAAAAACACTTTTTTGGAGCATGTAAGTGCCCTTCTACTCTACTGCATGCATACAAATTCTATATGAACACTAAGCATCCCACTTACATATTCTTGCTACATGCTAAACAACCCGCGTTTACCTCCAAAATTTGCAAAAAATAAAAAGATGCAAGGAATTTGGTGGAGTTTACAAGCTATCGTGGGTTTTCCAACCAATTCACTTGTTGTAGCCCATCCCGAAACTGAATAACTATAATTTTTTCATATAAAATGAGGTCTTGGGATCCCATTCCATAATCAACCATTAGAACATTGAAACTCGTCCCAAATCCCTTTCCCTCCTTGCCGTAGTATTTGAAACCCCTTCTGAGTGTTGTCGCAATATTCCCTCTCTAGCCTTTACTCATATACAATCTCTTCCCTTTCCCTGAAGTTATTAGCTTATTGTGAGAGAAAGATATGGGATAGTGCACTTGGAGCAACATTAAGAGGATCCCGGACCAAGTTCATGGAGCGTTGACCTACAAAGGTTGCAATTTTTTATCTTTGGATTTGAATAAAATAATCTTTTTCCTGTCTTAGATGACATCTTTATGTTTTTCATTTGATTTATGCATAATGGTTTATATCTAACCCTAATATTGATGAGTAGAGACAAAATATTTGTAGCGTTGTTTGCGTAAGTTTTATTTCAGGTCATCTTTGGGAGGAGACTTGCAGCCTAGGAGATACAAAGCTGGAGGTGGTCGACAACAAACATTGGACCAGAGGTAATACTTCTGACCTACTTTCCTATTGCTTCCTATTCATCTATTTAGAGTGTTTGGGATAGTTTAGGAATCATAATTTCTTTTAAGGGATATCATATCTCTACCTATACTTTGACCCTGGTATAGTAATAGGTGTATTTTCCCCGCTAGTAGTAGGCTCTTATCCTTGTCTTGTTAACATTTCATTTATATAGCATACTTGGGATTAGAGTTGATTTATGAATTTCATTCCATATGTTGTAGTTTACCCCTTTCCATAGAGATATTTTCCTCGTAACACCACCTTGACTTTGGCCGCCTTGACCTCGACCATATTAGTTATTTCTTCTTCTATAGCCACTATTCTGGTCTCTTTCTTTTGTATGATACACGGTGTGCACATTTTTCCTATTCCTTGCATTTAATTGACATTCAAATGTTCTATGGATATGAGATTCACAGATATGGCACCATTTGGTGTTTTTCAAGTTATGTGGATAGTTTTTCACATAATGGACGATCAAAATTTCACATATATTGCAATATTTCTCAGTTTTCACTTGTCTTTCATCTGTTTTTCCAGTCACTTGATCATTGAGGCTGCAAATGTCTTTTGTTTTTCCATATTTATAGTATACAATACACCAATTCTCATTTCTTCTTCAAGTCAAGTTTTTTATAGTTTGATGTAGTTGTTCTAGTTTTTCCTCTAGCTTTTTTTTTGTTGTCGAAGGAGAAACAGTTCTTCTTCATCTAATTCAACGCGTTCTTATTTTGAAAGTGTGTATTCACATGTACTTATATCTTATAGGTGTAGTGGTGTTTGAATTATTGGAGTAATCCAACTACATACTATTGTACTAGTAAATTTTGATTAATGATCGATAAGACTTGGCTGAGGAGGTCTTTAAATGTTTTGTCATATTCCTGAACTGACTCTCTTGGTCTTTGATTTATCTCTTTAAATTTATGTGCAACTAAACGCATAACACATTGGGATTTGACGAATGATAGGAAGTTTTTCTTTGTGTCTTCTTTTGAATGATTTTGATTCTCTATATAATTCATAAACCATGTAAGAGTGTAGTGTCGAGGCAATGTGCCAAATCATGCCATTTATTTATCTTCATTTGTGATGTCTGTTGCATCCCTGAATTTTTCACATACGAACTAATGTCCTTTTGGATCCTCATCTCCTTCATAAATGGGAATATGTTTGAGTCCCATTGTTGTTTTCTTTTTAAGAACAATAGACTTTTGTGATGTGTTATTTATCAATATTTTCGACTAGGGTGTCAAAATGTTAGTCGATTGTTGTTGTTCCGACTCATCTGTCGGTCGTTATTCTGTTGGATGGTATTCGATAAGTAATTGTTCCTTATTTTTTATTTATTTATTTATTCAATTTGATAACTTTGATATTTATACTTGATGATATTTTGTTCCAATGAATGTGGCAGTTCGTGGATATGTTCTACTAATTTTTTTTATTCCTTTGATATGAGATCTAGTAGGGGGTTCAGTTTCATGAGATCCTTGATGTGGATGAGAGTGTCATCGAATTTATTTAAGTTTATTTCTGTCTCAACTATGAGTGTATCACGTATATTCCCATGCTCATCGATTCAATACCATAGTCTTGCATAGTCTTGCGAATTGTTCGTCGATCTGAAGCCTCTACTAGAGAAATTATTTGATTCAAGGGATACTTACTTGAATAGGAGGAGTAAATATTGTGGGTCTTGATTCTTGATAATCCATGCTCTTGGGTTGGTATTCAATTTGATTGGCACCCATGCTAGCCTCTATCAACTATATTTCATTACTTTTGTCATGGGTCACCGTGACTACTATTATTGATAGATATAGTCGATTCATGTCAGACTCAGACTTCTCACCTGCTCTATCAGAACGATCCTCCCTAAATATTTTTTGATTTGAATTCTAATTGTTCCACATATTCCATATCTGCTCTCTTTTCTTTTACCTCTTTCCTATTCTAATTTTTGGATGTCAGTCATTTTCTTGTAAACTTTCTTTCCTCTTGAAGACATTTATGATTTAGTCAAATGATCCTTGGTATGCTCTTTTTTTTTATGAGATCTCATAGATCAATCGACCCTCGATTTCCTCCTTGACTTACTCGAATTTGGTGGCGATGGCCATATTTATTGGTTCAAAAGGTATTGCTGGGCATCTTTTGTATCCTTGTACTTTGCGTCAAGTAATTCTTCCCACTTCTCATCATTTTCTTCCTATTTACTATTTGGTAGTGGTATACTTAGTCGAGTTCGGTACTCCTTTGTCGAGAAAACATTTATGGAGTAGTCTTGGGATGGTGCACAAAAAACCATTGTGTAGGCCAGTGTAGAATTTTTCTTTTACTATGACGAGGGAAGTTCGATCCTCAATATCTTGGTCTATTGTATAATATTCGACAATTATTTCAACCCACTCGTGAAATTTCATTTTTCCTCTTTTGTAATATTAAGCCCTATTTTTTCACCAAGAGCTAATTTACACATTATCAGATTTGTTAATGTACTCGAATATGGATTCTAGTATAGCCTTCGGAAATCGTTCATGATTCTCTGATAAAAATCACGATCTCTCTTCTGATAGCACGAGGTTGTTTATACTTGTGTAATTCTTGATGTATTTTTCAATTTTTTTCGCTCCCACCATTCATGCATGTCTTATAAAGTGATCCTCTTTGTGATCCTCTACATGGCTAGGTTCGGAAGTACCAGCAACGAAACCAATTTTGCAATCTAGGGAAAAGTAGGGAACGTTATCAATATTCCATCACATAAGTAAGAAAATCATAGAGGTTACATACATATACCCATAAGCAAAGACATACAAAAAGTAGTGGAAGCCCAAGAAACAACACTTTGTTATATATGTGTCAATACAACACAAAAGAGACACTTTCCTTGATACAAGATCATCTATTTATACATACATGTTCAGTTACCAGGAAATTGCAACTACTTAACTTCCTTGGTCAGTCGAATTAATAGATACTTCAAAGGACTTGTAATTCTAACTTCGACAGTCAATCGACTAATTCTTAGTCGATTGTCGGGTCTAGTCAACATAGTCGACTAGCCCTTATAATATGATCCTTTTTTATTAATAGAGAAAAAATTGGTTGGTCAACCCTCATTATAAGGAGCCCATATGTATTTAATATTGCCTATGGATAGATATATATTGAGTAGAAGGTTATGTATTGTTTTTTCAAGAATTGTTATTGTATTTGGAGCAATTCTCTTGGAGGTTTCCCCCTTGATCAGGAAAGTGAACATAACTCTCTATCTTTTATTATCAAATAGATATTTCTTAGGTTTTATCTCTCTTTTCTCTTGTGCTCATGGGTTTTTCAATATATCTTATGTGAATTCTTTGAATTTTTGGGGTTAATTACACCACACTACTATTATAGCAAGATTATGATTGATTGTGCATGACTATGTTTTTTGTATGTTTACTGATTTAAAAGAAAAATAAAGGACACTATATAGTTTCTCTAAGTACAATGACAAAAATAGAATTATAATATAAAAAACATGCATTTAAACACCATGGACACAATGTTTACCCTATGGAGCCCGATGTTGGAAAATATATCAAGAAATAAAGTACTATTCTTTCTTAATAACCAAAGAGTACAAGGGAACACCCAAATATTATAATGTTATTGCAAATATATGAGATAATATGCTCTTATATAGTTCCCTACATAATTGTGTTTCTTACTTTCTCTATTACCTCTCTACCTCACTTGGTTATTTCTCTACTATGGAATGTGAAATCACTATAATAGGAGTTGAACCCCTTTCCCTCCTTTTGAATCATGTTTTAATTGCTTTCCTTGCTTGTTATGGTTAGGGGTTTTGATTCTTTAATTCTTTTGTATGTCTCTAGTGGATTCACATACATTACTAACTCCACATATCATTTGGAAACTATCATGGATACTCCACTGGAACATTTCGTCACAATAGATCTTATAATATTCTGAAATCTTAGATTTATGTGGTTTATTTCCTTAGGTCCCATATTTATTATCTCTATATTATGGGTTGAGTTTAAGAAATAACTGAATTAAAAAAATGAAAGAACAAGAAAAAAATAAACACCATCCACGCAAATGAACATAAGGTTTGACCTTGGAAACCAAATATGAGACAAAAAACATCTAGAAGGTGAGGCCTATGCTCTACTCTCTTTGATTCGGTTATAAAATGCACATACAAAGGTACGAGAACTTACTATGGAGTTATATTTTGACACTATGGTCTAGAATGTTTCTCTATAATCTTCCTTCTCCTCTATTATGATCACAAAATACCACTCTCATATGTTTCTCATAACTATGGAACAAGATACCATGAAAACGAATGGAACCCCTTCCCCTCCTAGTAGCCCGATAGCCATCTAGGGGTAGGGTTTTGACTTCCTCAAACCTCAATTATGATAAGGTTTTGGACCTTAGAGAATATTATCTAAATTACACATGTATCTAGCCCCATATATGTGAGTAACGGGGGATGACATTCAATCCTCTCGTACCATGGTTGTCAACATGGGAGGTCATCTTGTGTGAAGCATAGAATTTGCATACAAGCTTTGATTGAGGAAATTATTACACCATTGGAAAGGTCTCGATATTTAGTCCATAGAATGTTTCTCCAAATTATGGTTTGGATGCAAAAAAAGTGTTTCTTTATGCCTCAAAATGGATCTAAAATATTTGAGATGATCTTTTGGGACCCAATTTTACAGAGTGGGACCAACCGCTAAAATGACGCTACAAGTTGATTCCTCCATTTTTTCCCACTTTTAAAGCATAGAGATAGAGACCAAAGGTGGAAACAAACATGCACATACCAATATACATGAGGGAGAGGAGAGTAGAGATAACACATCCGAGAGAAACAAAATGCACTTATAAAGAACACAACATTATAAGAGATTGAAGACAGATTCTCACAGAGAACCACAGTGAAAAAGTGAGTTGTAGACTCACAGATAGATGAATAAGTGAGGAGGATACTCATGTGCATCACTCTGAGTAACATAGATATTGGGAAAATAGGAAATGTTCCCGAGGATTTAATGACCACCTTAGAAGAGAGAAGACATAGATCCAAACTGGAGAAATATAGGGTTGTGGCTTGGCACTTACTGGAAATAAACTAGCATTGGTAATGGGAGGTCATCTAGGGACTGTATATCAGAGAAGGAACAAACTTGTGTAGATGAAATCCAGTTGGTAAGGTGCCTAATAAACTCATGGAGTTCCTAAGCTCATTGGGAAGAGGGAAACTTATGTTGTTTCTAGTGGAGTGAAGTAGAGTAACCTTCCTGGATCCATTTCCTAATTAGGCAGTCATTTGAATCAATCCCCTTGTAGTATCATGGATTGGCATGGGGGTGGCATGTTGTAGAAAGGAATACTGCAGTATGGACTATGGTTGGGAGGAAATGATTCCTCTCTTAATCAATTGGTTGGTTTAATATTTCACTGAATAGATAAGTTCTTTATCTTAACATGTTTGATTTATGATTGGTGATGCAATATGTTGTTTATTGTTTAAATGATGAATTGGATAAATGAAGGAATTGTTAAATTCCTGATTAAAATGGATTTTGTATGATTTCTTTCACTAATAACCTGATAAATATGAATAGTTCAGTAAGGAGTGTTAACATAAAGCGTGTCCCTGTGAAAACTGCAAGACTTCAAAATAGAAAGCTTGCAAGATACAAACCTTCATTGGATGAGTGGTGGAAGAAGACCCTTGTACCTAGGAATTTATATGTTTACTTAGGGATCCTTAGCCTGTGAAGACACCTGAATTGAAATGGAAATTTTGTAGGATATGCAAATCTTCAACTAGGTTGGAGGTGAAAGTTCCTTAACTAGTTTTATAGTCAAACACCAAGCTTAAGGAATTCTGGTAAAGCCTCAGGGAATAATTCTGAATATATCTTGAACTGTTAAGTATTGAATCATACTTTTACCTTGAATAAAATATGTTCTTTGATTTGGGATGAATGGTAGTCATATATTCAACACAATGAGGTGATCCCGAATATTGATCGAAATGTTGGGTCATCAAAATGTTTGAGTCTAAGGTTGTATGGGAACTCTGATGGGGAAGGATCCAAGTCAAGGAGAGTCATTGATCCATTGGAAGGTGAGGTGGTGACCATTGATGACCCTTGCGAGGAGTGTAATTATGTTTGGAGGAAGACTATAGGAGGCCTAGGAAAAAGGGCTTAAGATGGGAGTTTGACGACAAGGGATTTTGAGGACCGTTGTTGGACAGGAATTTTGAATAACTAATTTTTTATGAGCGTGTGAAAATGTAGGAAGGAAAAGAAGCATGTAGGTGCAAAGAAAGGAAAATAAGAATATAAGCACAAACAAAGGAAAATATGTTAGAAAAATAGGACCACAGAGCAATAAAATAAAACAAATGTGGAAACAAAACACAGAAGATACACAATACAAGAGAGACACAGATTTACGTGGTAAACCCGGTGTGGGCTACGTCCACCAGAGAAATTTATAGGTCCTTCCTTTATTATTATCTAGCAAATGAAGGGATACAACCTACAACAAAACCCGTTGTAACTTCCTTTTCTTTCTCTCACAATCTCCTCTCTCAGAATACCATCCTCGCCATAATGCATAGCCACAATACATTTCCCTCATAACAGAGGGTTTCCTTCTAGGGAAAAAAACCCTAACATAATTTCTACTGTTAGATATGTGACCTTATAATGAACGGTCTAGATTTATAATGAAATTACAATATACATTTACAAGGCAATTTTTCCTTCAGGGGCTTCACCCCCTAACCCCGCAGAGGGGGTACCCCCCCTCTACACTCCCCCGCGTGGAAGAGTGTACATACTTCTGGGGTGTAAAGTCTTCATGGGGTATAAACATGGCTGAAAATAAGGACCTCTGAATCAGGAACATAATCAGGCTCCACAACCAACAATCTCCCACTTGGAGACTGATCTCAACAACTCCACTGCTACTGTATATGCTGGACTCTGAACCTTCTTGGACCTGGAAAATTTATCATCTTCATCTTCATTCTTGAAGACCAACTGAAACTGAGCAAGAACTCAGTTTCTCTTTGGTTACTCCCTTTGTTAACATGTCTGTAGGATTCTGGCTAGTATGTATCTTTTCCAACTTCAAATTTCCATCTTCCAAGGAGGATTGTATGAAGTGGTACCTCAAATGTATATTCTTAGTATTTGAATGGAAGGTTGAGTTCTTTGCCATATTAATTGCACTCTCACTGTCACAACACAACCTGCTATTCTCCTACTTCTTTCCTAATTCCTCCATAAACCTTTGTAACCAAATCATCTCTTTACTAGCCTCTGTAGAAGCAACATACTCTACCTCTATTTTTGAAAGTGCAACAACCTTTTGTAGTTTTGAAATCCAACTTATTGCTATTCCACCTATAGTAAAAACATACTCTATGGTGCTCC